>JAKKIK010000975.1:0-20724 GCA_024500135.1 Heterodera carotae | reverse complement strand
TTTCCCTGTTTCAATTCGGCCTCAATTTTCATGAACTATTAGAATTCGACCAAGAATTTAAATCAGAGTTCGACCAAAATTTGGCACTTAAAAGTGTGACACGGCTGAACATGGATGTGCTAACCCGCCGTATTCGACGCCATGGTATCCAGGAGCAACTGAATGGTGAGAACCACCACTGCAAAAGCACAGACAGCAGCACACAAAGGCGACGATGATGCACACAGCGACAATCAAACTGAAATTGGACAAAAAAGAAAGAGTTAAAGCGACCAAACAAAGCCTTTTTGTACCCACATTAATCCATAGACCAGCACATCAGTCTTTGTTCCATAATGTTTGTCAAACAGCAGCGAATACGGCTTCATAATGTCGTTGGAATCATCTTTCTCCGACTTCGAACTGCTTGGCTTCACAAATTCGGTTGAATTCTTTGTCTTCTCCAGCTTCAATGTCTCAGCGGTACTGGTCGAAAATGACGAATCCATGCCAGCGTTTGGGGGAGTCACATTTTGTTGGCTTAAATTTTTAAAATTTGTGTATTATCAATAAAAAAAGGAGGAATAATCATTTGATCATTCCTTGATCAATGCTTACATCTGCGGGTGCTGATTGTTCTCCACACAATGGCCAACATTAAGCAGTAGCAGCAATAAGACGAACAATGCGCGCAAAGTTTGCCGAAGAACATGACGACTTTTGGTGGAAGAAGTGGAGGAGGCCATGCCACAGAAAATTGTTGAAAAACAGCGAATAAATTAAAAGTGCGGAAAATTTCTGCTTTTACATACATATAGCCAAAACCCATTAAAAAAAAAGAATTTTTTTTGACGCTTTTTGGCTCTATAAAAGGACGCCTCCGCTCCTCCGGTGCCAAGTCTGTCCATAATCATAATCAATCGACCAAGTATTATGGTGCCACTCTGTTTTCGTCGTCTCCAAATTCCACCACCATCATCTTCTTCACTGCTCTTCATCATCCTCACTTTTCTGATCATTTGCTGCCGCTGTTGTCGATCGGTGGACCCGAAAAGTTTGGACTATTACGTTTGTGCAAAGACTGGTGCCGCTTCGTTGCCTTCTGGTGTCGCAATTCCCAGTCGCGGTCAGATGTAAGCAATCCCACCAGTGATGGGGAAATGCCCCGAAATTTCGATGTTTTTGTCTTTCAGTTCGGTTTCGGGTTCGACTTATTAGGGTTTCAGTTTTTTTTTTTACTTTGGTCAAGCAATATTATTGTAAAACGAATGAATAGGTATTTCAATTTTTCAGTCGCTTCTCGAGCATCTTGGCGGCTAACAAGGATATTGAAATTCTGAAGACTCAGACAGATGACAGTAATCTTGAATTCACGGTTGTGAGCGATGGACAGTGTAACTTCGAAGGAACAAAGTGTACATCAAAAAAAGTGGTAAGAAAACAATTTTTTTTTGTCTGTTTTCGTTTTGGCCAATAAAATCCGCGGCTTTCAACACTTTTTTATTTTGCAGGAAAACCCTGACACCAGGAAACATGTGGCAACTGGCAAATGTAGCACCTACCATCAACACTCCGAATGCAAAACACACAGTTTCGTGTGCAAAAATGTCAAGATTTACCATGTGAAGGATTTGCCTGATGATCGTCTTGTTGTGTTCAAACCACCTGCCATCACTGGGCCGTGTGAATGGGACGCGTTCATTGTGAGTGCCAGCATGGCACATTTTTGTTACACATTTTTTGTCTGTGTTAATTTCACACATTTCTTGGTATCCCCTCCCCCCTCCAGGACAATGCACGTTTTCTGTTGACCAACTTAAATGAAGAACGGGCTGAACAATGCATTAAAACGGAGGGCACCAACTTGACATGGCTTTTTGTGACGCTTGGAGTGATTGGGTAAGTGTTGATCATGGCATGTTGTTGGACCTTTCGGGATCAAGCCTCGGGTTATGTCTCGGGATCGAATCAATCGAACAACACCCAATTCGTACTGGTCGAACTGTACTATCCCAACTCGTATTGTGACCTCTGTTATAAGTATAGACTGTTTAACCATTTACTGTCTACACTCGTGTAAAATAGTACGGGTCGGGGAAGTACGAGTTCGACCAGTACGAGTCGGGGTTGAACGAGTTCGACCAGTACAAGTTGGGTTTTTACCGAATCACTCGTAGATCATGTTCTTTGGGTCAAGTCTCGGGAAATTTTCGGGGTTTCGAAACCTCACTAATCTTTGGAGAGTTTTTGCGCTAATTTTGTTCCCCCCCCCCCATTCATTTCAGTGCGATCCTTGCAATCATTGCGGTGTCCGTCTGCGTGGTGGTTTTAGTTCGTTATGCTCGACTACGACGCCAGCAAAGACAAGCCAAAATGGGACAACAACAGCAACAACAAGGAGCGATGCCAACCCAAGACGCCAACATCCAAGGGAGGTGGTTCAGCGGCTAAGCACGGCATCGTCGACGGCACGGGGCCAGGAGGAGGAGGATCGGCAGCCAAGCGCGGCATCGTCGACGGCACGGGGGCAGGAGGAGGATCAGGGACAGGAGGAGGATCGGCAGCCAAGCGCGGCATCGTCGACGGCACGGGGACAGGAGGTGGAGGAGGATCAGCAACCAAGGCACAACCACAACAACCATCGACTAACAACATCATCATTGGAGTGCCAGGACCGTATACGGCGCCCAAGTCTGTTCAGCGCTTTATCGTATTGTATTGTATATATGCTTATGTATATTTTCATGCGTTGGCTATTTCACATTGCCAGATTTGGCGAATTAATGAGTAAAGATGTTTCGAAGCAAATTCGGAAATACACACCGTATTTCCTTTATTTGAAGAACCCCCCCCCCATTTGAAGACCCCCTCCAATTGAAGACCCCCTAGACAAGGACTAAAAATAGAAGACCCCCTCCAATTGAAGACCTCCCTAAACGAGGATTGAAAAATAGAAGACCCCCTCCAATTGAAGATCCCCCTAAAAGGGGATTAAAAAATAGAAGACTCGGGTCTTCAATTAGAGGAAATACGGTATATCGAAATTGGAATGCTTTCAAAAGCTGACATTGCGATGATGAAAAATTGATCAATTAAATTGGAATTGATCAGACGGAAAATTGTGCGGTGGTTGCGCCGCACGCGCACAAATAAAAACATTAATTTATTAATTGGCTGCTGGAGAAATGAGGGGCGAATTTTTTTTGGGTGGTTGATTGATTTTTGGCGTATGTTTCGATGGGTTTGGGACACGGCGGCAGCGAGGGTTTTGTGGTTTTCATCGTTTAGGTACTCTTCCAAAAATATGGGTACCATTTTGTGCGGTGATCAATAATATTTTATCTTTACTCATTGGACAGACGACTTCATTTGGGTAGGTTAGGGGTCGGTTTGGGGGCTCCTGAAAATTCTAATTGGAAATTTTCATCGTTTACGGGTATTTCTGTTACCCCTAACCTATGACACCCCCTCCTTCCACTTAAAACTGGTAAAAATTTAAATTTGTAATTTTCATCGTTTGAGGAAATTTCTGTTATCCCTCCTAGCCCCCTTCACCCCATTCAAAAAAAGGTGAAAATTTTCAATTTGTAATTTTCACATTTAATGTTTTTAAATAAGTATTTTTTTACTTATCCTTATCTTCTGCATATTCATCGCTTCCCAACATGAAAAAAGCGTGATACCAAGTCAAGTTAATTTTGTTGATAAAGAAAAAAGATATGGACTATTATGTAAATTCTTCGACGATCCACCCGACCTTTCCCACATTTATTTATTTACATTAAATATATTTTTAATTTTATTTTTTGGGCATGGTAGACCTGTGAAATACAGAAATCCCGATCTAATCCGGGAAGATGAACCAACAGATGAAACAACATTTCTGGGGGCCATTTCGCTGATTTTTTCAATTTTCAAGATTTTCTCACGCCCAAATTTCAGTTTTTTAAAACAATTAATTTTCTTTGGATGACTCTCGACAATTTGGAAGAGTTTTATGATAGTGATGCAGCTGCATCCATCGCTTCCAAGCCATTGTTGGCCGGCAAAATGGGCGGTGAGAAGATTAGCTTTATCGATGAGGACGATGCCGACGATGGCGATGATCCCGTTGAACGAGAAGAAGCCTCTTCCAGTAACAAATTGCCAATGTGAATTTTTGTCGGAAAAATAAAAAATTCAAATGATGGATGATGACCACCACCACTTGGCCCCCGAAGGGATTCAATATTTCACTTCAATTTTGGTACCCATAACAGCCCCCCTCCCCACTCCCCTTAAAATCAAACAGATACGACCTCCCGTCGTATTTCCTCTAATAGAACCCCCTCCATTTCAAGCCCCGTCAATTGATCCCCCCCCCACTAAAAACAAACAGATACGACCTCCCGTATTTCCTCTAATAGAACTCCTCCCTAATTTCGAGTCCCCTTAAATTGACCCCCCCCCCCTCTGCTCCCCCCTCAAGGGGGTATTGGAAAAGGGTTTGTCCCGGGGCGTATATTAGAGAGAAATACGATATAAAAACACTTTTGTTTCAGGCGCAAAAATGGGCTCATTTCGCCGGTGCCAATGCGCCGTACGGTGTCCCTAATTTCGCCTTCATCACCTTCACTGTTTGGGCATAGAAGAGAAAGGAAAAGGCATTTAAAAACAAATTTTACAGATCATCAAAACAACAATTTGCGCGCAAAAAGACTGTGTTCAAAATTTCGTTGGCTACGGTAGACGACGAAGACAATGTGATGATGGTGGAGTACGGTAACAGACAAAAACGCTCATGGCTACAGGCAATGCTGTTGGAGAGGGCGGCCACAAAATTGGCCCCCATGGACACCTGCAGCAACATCAGCAGGCATCAGCATAAAACAGTGAAATTTTTATTGATCAGTGATCACCACAATAAATTTGAAACGAAATCAGCAAAATGCGAGAGACCAGACAGAGAGAGAGAGAGAGAAAGAGAGCATTTCTGAGATTTGAAAGTGCTGGCAAAGTCCAATCAGACACATCCGATCAAGATTTGATCAAAAATAAATGAAAATCTAAAGAATTTTGACTGAAAATTGACCAAAACATTTTGAAAAAAGATTTATTTATGAAAATATTAAGTATTATAAAACAAACAAAAATTTTATTTAATTTTAACAGAGTTCTCCGCTCGATCAGTGGTCGTCGACATTGCAAAAAACGACAAAACATTGGCCCAATAAAATTTGGCGTGACAAATTCTTGCGGGAGCACAATTGTCGGAGGGAAGAATTGTGCAAAGAGGTGTGATAAATTGATCGGAAAATATAAAAATTAAAATAATAAACAAATTATAGGACTGAAAAAAGTGGCGGGTCACAATTTAAATTTACCCTCAATAACCTTGGAGAACTTTTTCAAAGTTCGACCAAATTTCGTATTAATCGACCGATCAGAGGTCGGAAGTCGCCGGTTTCTTCGAGAATTGTGTGGGGATCGGTCAAGATCCAATCCATGTCATTGGAGAACTGATTGTCGGTCAGGCACCCGAATTGAATTTCCAATCCGACCTTTCGGGCAGGGACCCGAATTTCCAATCCGACCCATGCTGATCTCGTGCCCTAATTTCGTTGATTTTTTTTCGAATTTCAGGTTTTTCTGTCCGCCTTCCCTAATTTGGTCATTCTTTTTGTGGTCTCCGCTTACATTGTGCTCGGCTCGTTGATGTTTCGTCACCTTGACCAGCACATTGCTGAGCTTCCGTTTCACGATGTTTTGCTGTTCGCATTCACCACAATAACAACAATTGGTGCATTTATTAAGACAAATTATGCATTTACCGTAATCCCTAAAATAAAGCCCTACCCCTGCAATAGAGCCCCCCTCCTCCCCCATCCCGACCCCAATGATTTTTGTTAATTTAGCTTTTGTTAATTAACTTTAAATTTACAAATTAAACGGATTAAAAGAAGAGCCTCTCCCTCGAAATAGAATCCCCCTCGTTGAAATAGAGCCTCCCCCCTAGGGGTCCTTAAAGTTTAAGACTGAAGGCCGGACTAATTCTGCACTTTTACATATGTTTCAGTTACCCATATACCTCTAAAATTTAATTGGGCGATGATTGGCAAATAATACTGTAATTTTGCAGGTTACGGTAACATTGTGCCACGAACGCCGTTGGCACGGCTTGCCTGTGTTGCGTATTGCCTTGTCGGCATTCCGTTGGTGTTTCTGCCGTTGTCCAACCTTGGTGAACTTTTGGCCGATTTCTATTGGGTTGGAGTCGCCTCATTGAAAGGTCAGAAGGTCAGAAAATGCCGTCCATTTGGAAATTTTCCGCTGCCCAAAGCCCCCCCCCCCCCAAATGCGCTTGTCCCTGAAAATCTGGCAGAATCGGGAAATTACGATTGCCTTAAAAACCGACACCCGGAAACCCGGACACTGTTCGATTATTGATTGAGTCGTGCCGGATTTTTCGCGTCGGATTTTTTGGAGTCCATGCACTTCCGGTCTTTCCGGCGAGTGCGCAATGGTCCGATTGCCAAAATACGGTCAAACTTATTCGCGATGAAGCGGCTAATGCCATACCTTCGTAATAAAGGAACACCCCAAATAGAGCCCCGCCCCCCAGGAAATAATGGCGCCCTTTTGGCCGGTAGAAAAATATACCTAACAAATAAGTTTATTATTGGGGGGGGGGGGGGGGGGGGATTGAATAAACTGCCCTGATGGCTATTTTCGGAAATTACTTACGTAATCTAAAAAACAAATTAAGTAAATTTAAAAAAACCACTTAAATATTGTATGAGCATTTTTTACAGGAGGGCATTGTCCATCAACAAGTGGGGCCCAGTCGGTTACCATTGAAAGTTGTTTTGTTGCTCATCCTGTTCCATTCCTTGCTTGGCGGACTGATTTTCCATTTTTGGATACAACAAATGCCAATGTTTCCTGCAATATATTTCAGGTAATGGCTAAACAAAACAAATTTTACAAAATATGACATTTTTTTAAATGCACGAATTTTTACAAACAAAAAAATGGCACTTTTTTCAATAAAAATGCCGAACATCTTTTTAATTTTTAAAGCTTCATCAGCATCACAACCATCGGTTTCGGTGATTTGTGTCCCGCGCCGCAATGTTTGTATGAAGCGTTGGTGATCATTGTCTATTTGAGTTGCGGCATTGCCATAATGTCGACGCTGTTCAAGTTTGCACAAAAAGGGGGTCTCTGTCCTGATCAGTCCCAAAAAATTACAAAAAAAAAAAGATCGGACGGGGATGTTTTGTGAATACAATACAAAAAAATGATGACGCCATCCCAATCAGTGTTCGGCAAATCACTAACATTAATTCGGCAATTTATTCGTACCGAACATTAATCCCAATAGAGATTATCCGATTGCATGGCGACGAATTTAGCCAAACAATTCTTGGCATATGTGTGCCAAAGCGACAAATCCCTGATCAATCCCGAACACCAGTTTAATCCATTTTTGACAAAAATGTGTTTACAGCACTTTGGGTGACCATCTTCGCCGAATCCATTATTTGGGCCGAGACTTTGTGGGGGCGCCAGACGTGCGCGTGTGGTTTGGTGGTCAACCGTTGACGGTGCGCGAGTTGGTCGCGTTGGTTGCCAATCGTTTCGAAATTCCGCCACAGAGGTGCCAAAAATGAAATCAATAAATGTTTACCATATTTGCTCAATGAAAGGCTTCCATGGTTCTATATTTCAGTTGTGTGGTTCAATTTTGGGCTTTCTATTCTTACAATATCCTTCCGGGAGGGACTCAATTAAAGGGGGCGGGATTCAAATGGAGAGCGGTTATATTTATTACTTTCCGTAGGGCTCAATTGAAGGTGGGCAGGGTGGGGGTTCAAATTGAGGGGAGACGGTCAATTAAAGAAAATACAGTACGCGCAATAGGCTTCGAGAGGTGTTAGCCGAGCTGGACGCACTCATCCATCTCTCTGATCATGGCACAACATGGACGGCACCGCACTTTACTGCAGTGCCGTCACCGACGGCAACAGCAGCAGCAGCCGTTGGTGACGATTCAGCAGCAGATGCCGATGTACAGCTTCAGCAGCCGCCCGTCTCGCCAACATCTTCCATCAACAGTGAACAGCAACAGGCATGGGATTATGATGCTATAATACTGCAATATTTTTACCGTAATTCCTCAAATAAAGCCTCCCCTCCAGGACTCTATTTTTGTGAACCCCTCCCAAAAGGGGACTTTATTTTAGAGTGGCTAGGAACTTTTGTTTTGCCATAACAATGCTTTCCCTCAGGGTGGGAGCTTTTCTCAGAGAAAATTGCCATTTTGGGCCTCTTCCTCCCCGAGCCCGAAATGCCATCTCTCTGGCCTTTCTCCCGGCATTTGTAATTTTTTCCACAGTGCCATGCCCTAGTTCCAGACATTTTGGTGCCTTTTCCCCGATCCCGAAATGAGATACTTGAAAAACCCCGACATTGGTGGCTCCTTCCCCGGTGCCATCAATGCATTTCCCGATATTGGGCCTCTTCCCCAGACATGCCACTTATAATGATTTTCGATCCGCGGCATTTTGAAAAGCTCTTCATCCGCTCGGCCTCCCATATTATATTTCATTTAAAAATAAAAATAAAAATAATTTTCTCCCATTTTTCAATTTAAATTTGATTTAAGTTGATCCAAGCATTGAGCACGCTCCATCGGCTAACTGTGAAAGGCACACGGACTTTTCACACGCCGCCCACACTGAACTCGTTGTCCCTTCTTCTCTTTCGGCATTCGACTTCACCTAACCCATCGCATAATAATAATAATGAAAACATTTCTTCCCATTCATAAACATAAATATGTATTTAAATTGAATTTTTGTTTTAAAATAAATTTAGCGTTTTGTAACGAATTCGGTATGTAAGAGTTGGGCCTGGGTAGTTTTGGCGCCCCCGTTTCGGCGACGCCCTTTCGGCGCCAGATAAAAAATTTTTGAGAACCTTTAGACGTAGAATTTTTGCGACATACTGTAGTTTCGGTATTACACCGTGACGAGCACTAGCCATAGGATGCGTAAAAGACCATGGTCAGCCGAGGGCTCTAATATTTGGCACTCCCGAGGCGTTATTTAAAATTAGGGTTCTCCATCCCCGAAATCGCCCGCCATCCCCGACATTACTATCCCCGAAGGGACGGGGTTAAACCCTAATGAAATAAAATTCAATTATAACTAACCGTTGTGTTGACTATCGTCTTAAATTTAAAAGTTTATACATTCACAATAAATTTGCATAATTTTTGTCCAAAAATTTTTTTGTGGTCCCTCAAAATGCTTTGCCAACATTGGCGGAAATTCAATTTTGCTCCCGGGCACAGAGAGCGAATGCAAAGTGTGGCGGCATGTCGAATACCAAACAAAGGCCGCCTTTGATGTTCAACCTTAAGCAGAATTTGTTGTTTTTTTAGGCGGATGCCTTCCCCAAATTATTGAAAATTGTTTTTCCCAAAAGATGGTCCTCCCCGTAATTGCCCATCGTCTGACCAAAATTCGATCGGGAAATCGTATGCGATTGATCAAAATTGCATTTGTTTTCTCGCTGAGTGCCGTTGTTGCTAATGTGATTGGTGCGTAAGTAAAGAAATGACCGCATTTACTCCAATAGAAGCCCCCTATATTTAGGACAACCTATAATAGAAGCCCCTATATTTAAAAGGGTATATATTTGAAGGTTACTTCTATTAAAAGCCCCATATTTGAGCCACATCTAATAGAATCGCCCTCGAGGGACCATTAAAAATATAAGACCGGGGCTTCTATTTGAGGGAAAATAGTATCAGAAAATATTTAGTTGAAAAGAAAGAATTACAATATAATAATTACAAAACTAAATCCCTAAATATATGTATTTTTATATAATTATTTAAATTAAATTAAATTAAAAAACATTTAAACTTAAAGGTGTCGGAACAAACAATTGGCTTCACACCCGCGAGGTGCTCAAGTATTACGTTTTCCCAAACCGAACCATCGATGAGGACAAATTATATCCGCCAACATATTACAAAGTTTTTCAATAAAATAAATTTTAAATTGAAAAACTTTTTCTGTTAGAATTCAACCATTGGACCATGGCGATTTTGCTGGTCAGACCGTAAGTGTTTTTGGACAAGAAAGTTTTTTTTTTTGGTTTTGGGACGAAAAAATCGTCGGGGATGTCATTCCGGGGTCGGGAATGAATTATCGAGGATGGCATATAGTCGGGGTCGGGAATTGTCTGTGGTGGCATAAAGGAAAGCCGAAGCCACGGTATTAGGAATCGTTTGGGATGGCATACTGTTGTCGAGGAAAAGCTGAAAAAATACCAGGGATCGGGAATTGTCGAGGATGGCATATAATCGGGGATCTGGAATCGTCCGTCAGTGGTGGCATATTTTTCAGCCGTCACCGACTTTCACTGTTCACCCGTTGACCCGTTCAGTCACGAGGAGGACGACCCGTCGGATGTGACCACTTCGGTGGAACGTATGAACAATAATCACAAAATTTGCCCAAATTTAAATTTGAGGGATGGCATAATAAATTTATGCCAAAAAAAAGTTATTTTTAAAATTAAATTTGTTCAAAAACCCAAAAAGTCTCTGTCCGCCGCGCGGTGCCGTTCATGTTGTGCGGTTGTACCCTGGATGTGCTTGGCTTGGTGTGCATCATGTTGTGTCTTCTACGGCCTAAGCCTTACCAATCGCTGTTTTTTGCCACATTGGCAAACATTTTTGCCGGTACAGTAACCAAAATTTGCGATATCGTATTTTTTATAAATGTAGAACCAATGTTTAAAAAAACCTGGGATGAATACGGTAGAGCCCGCCTGGGGCTCAATTACGAGAAATACGGTAAGTACCTGTAACAAAGGAAACACTTTGAGCAACCAGGAAGAAACATGGTACAGTCCCTGGGGTTTTAATACTGGAAATACGGTATACATTTATTAACGTAAAAATTTTATCCACAAACACCACCAGCAGGCCTTGCCAATTTCAACTGTATCATACTGTACATGTCATCGGTAGGTCTGCATTCTGCCGTGCTGTTAGGGAGTCCGAGTCCGACCCCTAAACCGGGATTACATGGATTTTGTCTCGAGTCTCGGTGTGGAGTCCCGGACCCGGGTCCTGAAAAATTGTTTTAAAATTTGTGCCTGACAAAATTAATTTTTTTTCGACTTTTCGGTGTCCAAAGAAGTCGGCAACAAATTGTACAAAGCATCTGAACTTGACAACTCATTGTTCCATTACTCTTATGGTTTTTCATTCATTTTGCTGAAGGTCATTTGCCTTATTTTTATTATTTGTTTTTTTTTCATTTAATTTTATATTTATTTATTTATTAAGGTCAGCTTTTTGTGCACTGAAATGGCGGCTCTTCTAATTGTCATTGTAAGAGTCGTTCGAGTTTTGTTTAGTTTTTGACATATACAAAGTCGGCATTTTACTGAAATGCTGATCAGTGTAATTCGGCATCGGCATTAAAGCGAAGTCCTGATCGATATTACCGCATCTAAAACCTTTGGAGATTTTGAGATATTTCGTATCGGCATTTAACCGAAATCGCGATCATATTACCATACTTAAAACCTTTGGAGATTTCGAATATATTTCGGCTTTGGCACTTAACCGAAATCCCGAGCGATAGTACCGTACCTAAAACATTTGTAAATTTTGAATAGATTTCGGTATCGGCATTTAACCGAATACCAATAAACTGTGCCCTAATAAATATTTTGGGCGATTTCGGTACAAAATTTTGCCGAATATTTACATACATATTTTTGCTGTTTTTTTTTGCCCTTACATTTTTGGTGCCAAGGTTTACATGTCTAAACGTGATGAACGCACATACAACGCACATCGGATGCGCTCAATGCTGCGTAGTTTACGAGGTGTACCTTGAAGACAATTGAAAAATTTTTTTTTTACGAAATTTCAAATTTTTTTTCCTTTGCCGAAATCAACACCGGAAAATGGATGAGCAAAAATTCACGAGAACAACAATTTTTGGACAACGAACGCTACCATCGGCACACCAGGATGAACACACTTCGACGGCACAGCAGGTGGCTGCATACGGCAAGGGGTTAAATCTGGCAAAAAATGCTTTCAAAACCAAGTGGATTAGGGCCGGATTTGTTGGGGATTAACGGCGCTGTGTCAGTGCCGGTTTGGCACAAAATATGCCACATTTAAATCCGTTAAGCGTTCAAATTTTGGCAGAAACATCGCAATTGAAGATGTTCAACATTTGAATAGCGGCGGCAGCTCATTGGCACTGCCTTCAAAGAATGCCGTTCGTACATTGGAGGTGCCAAACTTGGTGAATGTTTTTTTATGAAAATTTCCGACAAAATATATTTTTTTCAGAGCCCCTTCGAGCCTAAAGCATATGAAGATGACTTGGATGATACGAATTTTGCAATGAAAACATAAAAAAATAGAGATTGTTCGCAATTTTATTGTATATTTACAGGACGGCATGATACTGTGTTCTATATGGTCAGATCAAACCCTGACCCCCACTTGGGTACGGTCTCAGAGGCCTGAAAAATACCATCTATGGATGAAAGCTTATTCCGGACCTAGGTACGGTTTCAGCCCTAAAATGCTGAACACTGGGTAAACCTTGACCCGCACTTGGGTACCTTCGAAACCTGAAAAATGCCAAACTTTGGCCACCCTTCTAGCCATGAAAAATGGGTTGGGACCGGACTTGGTCACCTTCAAGCGCTGAAAAATGGCAAACTTTTGCAACTGAAAATGTCGGACTTTGGTCACCTGTTTAACGATGACAAATGCCGAACTGGATGAAACACAGACCCGGAAAACGGGCACACACTAGCTGTCTGTGCCATTATTTTTGTTTTGTATTTTTCGGCTGTGCCATTCCATCAAGATGGCACGGTGTGGCGCTACACATAAATTAGTACACACATTCAATGAACCAAAGTGCAAAATGTGCGCCCGTCGTTCGTTTCGTCCTCACATTCGCAGTTCGTCCGACCCGTCCGTCTCGGCGGGGCACCTTTTGCTGGGGGGCGGGGGCGTTGCTGCCACTACCTCGAGGGGTTTCCCGCCCCCTTTCCCCTCCCCAAATATTCACTGTGGTGAGTGAAAGCCGCTTCTTCATTGTATAAATATTATATATATATATATATATATATATATAACTATGCATTTTGTTGTTGTATGCATACTAACCCCATCCAACTCCTCCCCCGGGACGGGTAAATTGAGCACCGCAGGGTTTTCGGCTCAGATAAAGTTTTTGGTCCCAATTACAATAGTACAAACTTTCAAATCGAACCTCTTAGCTTTCGCTTACAGCCATGTTTTAAAGCTGTAATACTTGAATTTTAGACAAATTGGTTAGCTGACAAAAGTTAAAGCCCAAAAACTTAGGCTGGGGCCCAAACCGGGGGCCCAAACCGCGGGACTCAAACCGCGGGACTCACTCAAAAAATCCCAAATGTCCTCGCACCCATTTTTTAGCTGCAAAGACGTGCTCCTCGCTTTTCCTCACTCACTGCTGATGAGTGTGTGTGTGTGTGTGCGTTGTTTGTGCTTGGGTAGGGCAAAGCGCGGGGGCGGCGGACAGCGGAGGAGAAGCGCCGGCGGGCGGTGACGGATTTGTTATGAGCAAGCAAAATGAATGATGAAGGATGGATGGATGGATAAAAAGGAAGGCGAGGGGCGCGCGCTGCTATTTTGGGACAGTGCTGTTGCTGCTTTTGGTGTGTGTTGTGTCCGTCCCCTCCGGCGGCCATTCCTACGATTCTCTTTTGTCCGTTCGTCCCCTCCGGGTGCCATTCTGACGATCTCTGTCTGTTCTTCCCCTCCGGGGCCCATTCTACGCTGACTGTCCGTCCACGCAGGGTCCACTCTATCTATCTCTGTGTCCATTCACCCTCTGGGGACATTCTAACGATTCTCTGTCCGTTCGTCCCGTCCGGGTGCCATTCTGACGATCTCTGTCTGTTCGTCCCCTCCGGGGGCCATTCTACGCTGACTGTCCGTCCCCTCCGCCGAAGGGTCACACTCATTCTATCTCACTGTCAATTCGTCCCATCCGCCGGGTGCCATTCTGGCGATTCTCTGTCCATTTATCCCTTCCAGGGCCATTCTAACGTTTCTCTGCCCCGCCTGTGGCGTCATCACTTTTCCCATTTGGCCACCAATTATGCCGCAAGTGTTTGTTTTCTGGTGCTGGCTGCTCAATGTATGCCGGTGGCCAAATTAAACAAAACTCGTTAACGCCAAAGCGTCAAAACACAAAAACAACAATGAAAATGCCGTGGGGGTCACCCACCTTAACCACCTCCCCCCCTCGTCCTTTGGGGTAATGCCATACACACACCCAATATTTGTGACGCCCATGGTAGGGCTTCACCTCTCCCCTCCCAGGGACTCCCCCAAATTTGGGCGCCAGGGACAAATAGGTAAGCACATTAACTGTCCTATGCCCTTGCGCGACATTTATTTATTATTTGGTTAGTGAATTTGTGCCATATCATGAGCCAAAAATACAGTGCCCATATTGCATGCGATGACGTCGCCGGCGGCGCTTAAAAATCAATTAACGGCGGCGGGGGGGGGGGGGGGGGGGGCAGACAAATGGATGAAATTTGTGTATGGAAACAACGCCGCGGGCGGCGGTAACTGACTTATTTGTTCGGCAAATTCGTCGACTGATTGACAATTAGCCGTCCCCACCCATCCCACATCCATCCATTATTGCTTTCCCATGGCTAAAGCGAAGAATATTCCCCCCAGGCTTCCCCCAACCTTTGGTCGTCTACCCCATTTCAGTTGAGAAACATTCCCACCCCCTCCCGCCCCCCTGAGTGCCAATGCCGTACTCTTCCTTCTATTTGCTTGGTTGCCTCTCCTTCTCCCTCCCCCCTCTCTCCCTCTCTCATCAACGGCACTTTCCATTCACTCATTTCCACTATTCTCCCACCGTCGCGTCACCCCCACCGCGCCCTTTCCCCCAGTGGCCAATTTGCTTTTCCCTTTCCCTTTCCCACCCCCCTCCCCCCGGCGCTTCGGGCCCCTTTTAAAAATTGCTTCCATCGTTCGTTTCAGTCGAATGGCTGGCCGGCCGGCCCCTTGGGGGCTCTTTTCGCTTTGTTGTTTTTCGGTTTTGGGTTGGGAAAAAGGCAAGAAAGGCGGGGGCAATGGCCGATTGGCGACTGAAGGAGGAACGGCACAGGAAACGAACCCATTTGGCCAATGGCACAGGAAACGGACCCATTTGGCCAATGGGGGAGACAAAGTTTTTGTATTTTCCGAATTCGGCAAACGGATGAACGACCACTTTTTTGATCCTCTCCCCTCTCCCCCCCCCCCCCATCTCCCCTAAAAGCGCCGCCGGCGTTTATTGCCAAGGTTCATTTGTCAAGCTTCTTCTTTCAAATATTCAAATTAAATCTGTAAGAAGTGGGCGTGCAAAAGGGCCCTCATTAGTTTAATGAATACTATGCACGTGACTGCTAAAACGCCGGAGGGCGGGTGACTGACTGATAAGCTCATTAAAAATGGCACAAAAATGGCTAATCATCCAGCAACAGATTTTCTGCATTTTCTCTAATAGACTCCCCCTCCTCTTCGTGGTGGCTAAAACTCGGGAGCTTCTATTAGAGGGAAAACGATACCAGATAAACTCGTCGGTGCCGGATCGCGCCTGATTAGCAGAAACAAAGTTGGAATCAATTCGACTGGATCTCGTCCCAATTTCTTGAGTCCTATATCGACCCCACAATGTGGCGCCTTGAAAATTACGCAAATGCAAATGCCGCAGAGATGGATTCTGGATGCCGAAAAAAAGTCTGCAAGCCGGAATTCCCGTCTAGAAAAAAAAGGCCAGGATTTCAAGGGTCCAATTGTCTGGAATCCGGAACGGGTCCATGCCTGGCATTTAACCACCAGTAAAGGGCCTCAGATCTCGACTAAATCCCGGGTGCAGGATGCCAACCCCGTGCGGCCTCAAATAACTTTGACAAAACAAATCCCGCCTCTCCAATTCCCAAATTTGTTTTCAACCCGTCGGCGCCATTTCGTATCCTTCCCATCTTTAAATGAAGTCATTCTTCGCGGCGGACGGATTTGCCCACATTTACTCGCTCAATTTGTCCCCGCCGGTGCCATTCCCAATTTTGTACTCTCTCTCTCTTTTTTTTTTGTTTGTGCCGTTCCCTTTTTTAGTGTCCGGCCATTCTTTCATTCATCATGGCCCATTTGTGTTCATTTTTGTGCTGTCATGTTGTTGTTTGATGTTGTTGTTATTCAGCAACAATGCCCTCGCCCTTTTGCCGCCGGCGCCGCTTTATTAAATCAGCAAATGAACGCCTCCAACGGCTTGGCATGGTGCCATTTTTGTCGACGGCACATTCGCTGAGCCGCCTCTCCCTCCCGCTCCCCCCCCCCAAATGTGCCAACAAATGGTCGGAGACGGATCACAAAAATAATGAAAATACAAAAATTCAGACCCATCGAATTTTGGGTGATTTGAAAACATTAAAACTAGCGGGACTGTGATCCCCCAAAAAAATTTAGACAATTTTTTTTGTTTTCGTCGTACTTTTGAGTACGAGGCCTGTCATCTAATTGCATCAGCATTATTTCATATCTCTACTCGTCGGCTTTCAGCGGTTTTATTATGTTTTTCCAACAACACTTTTGTTGCGCCATTTTTTTCCATTGGCATTCGTGCCCTTCGGCTTTTTTCACACGCCTTCCCCCCGCCCCCACCCCTCTCCTCCCCCCTAAAAAAATTAGCAAATTGCTCTACGTCCCCAGAGGCGACTTAGGCCAGCTTTCCAATCAGTTCACACAAAGTGCCAATGTTTGTTGATAGGCAGGCACTCTTTTCTGCAGAAAATGCTACCCCATAGGGCACAAAAATTTGAATGCCAAATAAGGAGGTAAATAAATGTAAGTGATGATGGTGTAACTCGAGCCGGCGGCCCTTGTTACCCATTCCCAAAAACGTTCCGAACGAACCCGACATCACCCTCCCTCCCCCCACCTCTCGATGCCATATTTCTTGGCATTTTGATCCCATACCTTTCAACCCAACATCACCCTCCTCTCCCACCTCTTGATGCCACATTTCTTGGCATTTTTGTCCCCTCGAGCGCTAACATTTGTTTTCCGTTTCTTTCGTTAATGTTCCTCAAGGAAATAAAAATATTCATTCAAAGAGTAAAGATGGCTTTTATTCCCACCCCTCTCCTCTCACATGTTTGTTGTTTGAATGCTTAACCCACGGCCCCCTCATTTTCCCCCTTCAGGCAAAACACCTGCAAGGAACGACGAACACTTTGACAAATATGTACATACACAAATGTTTAATTAATGAATAATTTAGGTAATTAGAGAAATGGAATTGTGGGGGCCCGCCCAGTGAGAGGGGAGGAGGCAAAAGAGGAGGGCAAGCAAAAGCTGAACGATAAACAAAGCACAATCATTACTTAGGCATGGGGGTGGGGCGTAGGAATTTGAGGGGAAAGCTGAGAAGGGAGGGGGCAACGAGAAGCCGGGGGACGGGAGGTGAGCGGGGGACAGGGGGAAGGAAGAGGGAAGCGGGAGGAGGGGAGCGGTGCGAGAGAAGCGCAGCGAGGTGAATGGGGGGAGGGAGGCATGCGAGCGGGAGCCATAGAGCGGGGACGGGAGGGGAACGGGGGACAGGGGAAAGGGAGAGAGCGCTGGGTAGGGGAGGGGAGCGGGGGTAATAGGGGAGCGGGGACAGAGGCAAGGGAGGGGCTAGCGGTGAGTAGGTGAGGGAGTGGGGACCATAGGAGAGCGAGGGACATAGGGGAGCGAGGAGCCGGAGACGAGAGGGGAGCGGGGGTCATAGGGGAGCGGGGACAGGAGCGTGGGAAGGGAATGGGTAGGCGGTACTCATTGTTTCAGCTGTATCAACAAGTGTTTTGGGATGAGCGAAAGTGAGGGGGTATGGAAGGGTATGTGGGATGGGGGAGAAGGAGGGGGCAGGGGGGGTGACTCAGCAGGCAGTACACGATGGATGAGTCAAATCACAAAAATCCCTCCCCCTTCCCCCGGCCATTATTCGCCTCCGTTTCTTTTGCAGTACCACTCGCGCAAATTAGCCACAAAACAGGTGGTCGGGCCTTATGGGTTTGCAAAGTTTTTCGGAAATTTCCCCAACTCCAAGAATTTTCGGCATTTTTTGAGCGCAAATGTTTTATCCGAGGAATTTTTTAAAACCTGAATCCTCATAGATTAGGGTGGCTGCCGGCTTTTCACTCCCTCCGCGGCCCTAAAATGCAGGGCTGTCGGCTCTCCCCTGAAATGTTTTGGGTTGTCAGGCCTACCCTCCCCTGAAATGTTTCGGGTTGTCGGTTTCCTCCCTGAAATATTGAAATGTTTTCATGCTTCGGCCTCCCTCCCTCCCTGGAAATTTAGGGCTATGCCTTTACCCATATCCCCTCCCCTGAAATGTTTTCGGGTTGTCGGCCTCCTTCCCCCTACCCAAATGCCAACCGAGTCTCATCATCGGGCATCCCTAATGAGGATTAAAAAAAAGGGATGCGGTGGGTCATTCCATATTCCGACATCTCTTCCCATCCAACCAACCCAATTCTTCATTATCAATCATCCTTCGTCGTGTCCATTCGGCACAATTAGTCAGTCGGTGGGTGGGTTTGCCCACTCAAAATTGACAAATGAATGAATGGATGAAGTGTCACCAGATGACAGCAGCACGCCAAGCCTTCGTCCCCCAGCCAAAGTGCCAACAACAAAATGTCCGTGCCGTGTCCGTAAGGCACCGTCCCCGCCTCTGGTGTCCCCCCAACAAATTTTCACAGGCCCCCAGCGCATCGACGAAGGATGTATAAGCGCCTGCTGCCGCCTCCGCTTGGCGGCACCCCTCCGCCGACGCCGGTGGCACTCCTTCCGTGCCGTCGCTGTCGGCCGCACTGCTGGTGGTGGCCCTTACTGCCAAAAATGTGCCAACAAATGACTGACAAGCGAGGAAAAAGCATCATAATCATCTTCCTACTCGGTTTTCCATCCCCTCCCCCCGAAAAATTAATACTTTTTCCATCAGGACGAAGGATTATGACCGACGCCCTAAGGGTTCAGCGGGACCTGGACTAGTCCCGGTCTTTTTATCGGGATTTCCTGGCTTTTACTATCTCGTACAAAACTGAATTTTACCACGGAGCAAAATTTATATATTACAATTGTACACCCCCCGCCCCCGTCCCCTTCTTTGAATCCGTTCCAAAACGGGGCACCTTGCTTGGAGGGGGAGGCAAAAATGGGGCACACACATCACAGGAAGGCATAATCTTTACGACAAGCGGAAATGCCTTCCAACAACAAATGGAAGAGGGCGGGGGGGAAGGCAAAGTGGTGGAAGAAGCATTCATTCCCCCCTTTTTTTGCCAATGGCAATGTGCCCCAAGGCTTTCGCCCCCCCCCCGTCCCCACGGGGGGCTCTCTGTGTCAGTGAAGAGAAAAAAAAAGTGCCACAATTGGAAGTGTTCCGCCTGAATGGATGATTAGTTGGTGTGTCTTCGTTTCCCAATCACACACATTGTTCCTTCCGCCCCCGGCTTTTCCTCCCCCCCCCCCTCTTCCTCTCCTCGTCCCCCAATTTTTTTTTTTTTGTTGCTCATCTGTCATATTCCGTCCGGTGCCCGGCGGCGCTCTTATCCTCCGCCCCGATACGCTTTTCACCGCAATTGAACATAACGCGTAGTTTAAGGCGCCGGCGGGACTCTAACGAAACGACGAAAATTTGCCAAGTTTTGGCCCCCGGGGGGTTAAATGATGAATGCTTTCCCCGGCCCCCTGTCTTCAGCGTCATATGCTGTTCAATTTTAACACTTGGACTTAGTGAATTTTGTTCCCACCCTCTGCCTCCGATGAACTTTGTTCATCATCACTCCACAAGTTTTTTTTTTGTTCCCCAACACTCCTCTGACAACAAAAGCCCGGCGGGGGAGGAGGGCGGGATTAAAAGGGGGCCCAACTCTCCTGATAATCCGGCTTTCAGGAAACCGGACACCGCATTAAAATTTTAAAAAATTTGGTAGGCTTTAATTTTGTTAAATTTAAAAATGAATACAGATGGGTTCGGCCCATGCCCCCTTATAGGTATGTATAATATGGTGTCAGGCTTTCCGGGTATTGAGCATTATCAGGATTCATCATTTTCTATAGTTTTAGGAAGCCGGATTTCAGGGAACTGGATTTCACAGAGCCAGAGAGCCGGATTTCAGGGAGCCGGATTTCAGAGAGCCGGATTTTCAGGTAGCCGGATTAAAAGCGCTCCCCACCTTTTTGCGGGGGGGGGCGGGAGCGGCTAAAGGGTTGGGAGCTAAACATAGGGAGGCAAAATGGACGGGGGGAAAGGGAGGGCAAAGTTGACTGAATGAAAGTTGCCCATTCTCGTCATGTTCTTGTGTCTCTCCCTGCTCTTTCTTCCTGTCCACCCCCGGCGGCGTTTCTTTCCTCTCCGAAAACTGAAATCGGACCGCTTCTCCTCCCTCCTTAAGCCTCTCCTCCCCCCTCCCTATCTCTTATCCCGCTGTGGTTCGGATTTCAGGCTTAATGAAAAATATTCCCCTCTGCCAACCGCCGCAGTCGACCATTGTGAATTGTGGGCACCAGAGCTGCACGAAACGTTTCGTTTCGTTTCGAGTTTCGTGAATTTCGTGC
The DNA here is from genome assembly GCA_024500135.1 of Heterodera carotae. NCBI lineage: Eukaryota > Metazoa > Nematoda > Chromadorea > Rhabditida > Heteroderidae > Heterodera > Heterodera carotae. The sequence continues at coordinate 44 of JAKKIK010000975.1, read as the reverse complement.
TTTTTTGGGAGCTTCGTGTTTCGTTTCGTTTCGTAAAATTTGTC
>JAKKIK010000974.1:0-20747 GCA_024500135.1 Heterodera carotae | reverse complement strand
TGCAAAGGAAAAATGCTGCCGAATTTTGACCAAATATTCGGCAAAGGATGGGACAAAAATGAGGGCACAAAAGATCAAATGCCATCAAACATTGGACAAAATGAGAAAATTGAATATTTTGGAGGCATTCAAAATGATCAAAAAAGTGATAAAAGTGATCAGAATGATAAATCGGAAGAGCGAATTAAACAAATGCAGCTGATCAATGACAAAAGAAGCAGAAGAAGCCATTCCGATCAACAAAAACGTAAAATTATTCAAAAATTTTACGCAATTAAAGAAGAATTGAAGAGAATGGGAAAATATGACAATGAAAAGAGAAATCAAATTGAGTGTAAAATCGCAATAAAATTGGGAATAAATCGCCAAAAAATATATAAATGGAAAAAAGAATTTGGATTAAGTAAAAAAGTAAAAATAAATGATCGAATGTATTACAAAGAGAAAAAGCGTGAATTCATTAAGCGACTTGATGAATTTAAGCAAATGAACGGCAAAGGCAAACAGCAAAAATTTGTGAAGGAATTGGGCATTAGCAATGAAACATTTCGTAAATGGAAAAAAGAATTGGGCATCGAAAGTATCAAAAGTAATATTTAAAAATTAAATTAAAAATTAATTATTTAATTAAGGCGGAAAAAGATATTCTGAGAAGGAAAAGCGCGAATTCATTAAGCGATTTGATGAATTTAAACTAATGCACGGCGAAGGCAAACAGCAAAAATTTGTGGAGGAATTGGGCATTAGCCAAAAAACATTTATAAAATGGAAAAAAGAATTGGGCATCGAATGCAGCAAAAGTAATATTAAAAATAAAATTAAAAATACAAAATTTAAATTAAAAATGCAATATAATTTAAATTTAAGATGGAAAAAGATATTCTGAGGAGGAAAAGCGCGAATTCATTAAGCGATTTGATGAGTTTAAACAAATGAACAGCGAAGGCAAACAGCAAAAATTTGTGGAGGAATTGGGCATTAACAGAAGAACATTTTTGAATTGGAAAAAAGAATTGGGCATCGAATGCAGCAAAAGTAATATTTAAAATTTAAATTAAAAATGCAAAAATTAATTTAAGGCGCAAAAAGATATTCTGCAGAGGAAAAGATGCAAAAGATGAAGCAATTTGACATAAAGGAAAAAAGCCGGAAATAGGTGATGAAAATATTGCAAAAATGCTTAAAACCTCACTTTACAGTCTAAAGAAATGGAGACGAATGTAGCGATATTTGCGCATCTACCATTCTGACCACGGAAAAATTCATGTTCAAATTTGACAATTACTCTTTTAATGAGCCAAAATGCACACGGATAAAGCCCGCCGGTGGTGAATTTTTGAAAATTTAATTGATTTTGCTCAAAAGTAACAAACTTAATCATGGATTAGTTGATGTTACTTGATTAATCTTGTGTCATACAAAATCATGTATTTTTTCGTGGGCGAGTGGCCATTAAAGGCGACTGTTACAAATACATATTCTCTCCCACTCCCATTTACAAAAATGTCCATCTCATCCCTCCCAGCGGTCCTACCCATTCATTCGTTGAATGCTTTCGACATGAAGTTTTCTTCGGCGGGTGTCGTCCATCTTCCCCCCCCCCCCCCAGCGTCCATCGTTTTGTCGTCGTTCGTTGCTGGTGCCTTCAATTCCAATTTCGCCCTCTCTTCCCTCCTTTTTCTTCATTTTCTTGGCTCTTCTATTTTCCGCTTCGCCGTCCTTTTTGCTATGCTTCTTCTTCTTCTGCTGTTGCTGCTGCTGCACTTTCACTCCGAAATTTCCCCGTAAAAATCAATAATAATAAAAATTTTTGGGGGGCTACGGCCTTTAACCGAAAGACCTCCTCGCCCCCGCTGGTGTGCCCCTCTTCCCCTCCCTCGTCCGCCGTCGTTTCCCATTCCCCCCTTTTTATTTTGGCAGCAACGACCGCCACCATTCCCACCAACCACCAGCAGCGCCACCAAAACTGTGTGTAATCTATTTTTGGGAATGCTAAAGAATGTTTCCTTCCTTCCGTCGCCTATTGTTTCTGTCAGTCTGTCTGTCCGTCCGTCCAATGTTTGTTGTCTGTCCACACATTGCGCGTGTAACCACCGACCATTTAACTTAATGTACAACAAATTGCAAATATATGTAATCAAGCAACAGTAACGGCTAATTGGTTGTAACCCAACTCAAATTTCACACAAATGTGTAGTGGTGATAGTGTTGTGATGAATTCGACGACATTTTGACTCAACTTGTTATATTTATTAGATAATATAGTTATGCGGCGAACAATGAAAAATCCAAACCATAAATCCAACCCGAAATTGAAAGGAAAAAAACGGAACCTGGAACCTAAAATCATTCCCACGAAATTCGAGATATCGGTCACAAATAATTTGAATGTAACAACAAAAATTGGCTTTCTGCCTCTTAATTCAAATAATAATCACATATACTAATTTGGGGTATGGGACACTTCCGGACCGCCGTTTCCGGACCAGACAACTTTAGGACACCATAACTTTTTTTTGTCAACCAAATTTTATAAATTTGATATCATTCGAAAGCTCTATGGGTTTAAAAGCTATTAACAAGCAGAAGCTAAGTAATTAAAAAATTCTTGAAAAAGTTATGAATACGGAGTTGGCGAAAAGTCAGATTTTTCACGAACTTTATTTTATAACTTATTTTCTAGGTATTTTTCCGCTTAGCTTCTGCTTGTTAATAACTTCTAAACCCATAGAGCTTTCGAATGATATCAAATTTATAAAATTTGGTTGACAAAGAAAAAAGTTATGGTGTCCTAAAGTTGTCTAGTCCGGAAACGGCGGTCCGGAAACGTCCCATACCCTAAAAATCCGGTCTCTACTTATGTTGTTTTTCTAATTTGGCGAAATGTTTGTAAAATTTAAGAAATGAATAGAAAACAGGCGGGGGGGGGGTGCTCATTATCAACAGGTGGCCCTGCCACTCGAGTGACCACTAATTGGGGCATATTTGATGTGTCGCCCAGTCCAAAGGTCAAAGTAACGACCAAAGCGACGCCAATCATCAGCAGAAAGGGGGGAGGCGGGGCGAGGAATGGAAGGGAATTCACCGCGGGCAATGCGAAAATGTGCCACCAAAACAGCAACGATTCATCCCAACCATCATTCTCTCTTCTAATCCAACAAAGTCAGGCAATATTCCCTAAATTAAAAAAAGAATACACATATTTGTAAATTGTCTTCATGATGATGACGAACAATCGACGCTCATTTGTATGTACATGTCCAATTTGGAATGTCCCGATTCGTAACACATATTCTTCTAGTAGAATACCATAGAGAGTTCTATTGGAGGGAGGCATAATTCGAGCGGGATTCTATTAGAGGAGAGAATAAGCATGCATAGGTATATTTTGTACCCGAATATTTTAGCCGAAATCGATTGATTTTTTGATTTTACAAATATTGCCAAATATGGGGTTTAAAAGGTTCTAACACCAAAGTATGTACATAGTATATACACAGTTTTGATGGACCAATACAATGAAATCGGGTTTTTCCAAAGGTGACGTCATTTTCGCCTGCAGAATTGGAACAATTGGAGGCGTGCTTTGAATCTACTCATTATCCGGACTGTTTCCAGCGAGAAGAATTGGCAGCCAAAGCCGGGATTAATGAGGCGAGAGTTAATGTGAGGCTCGCGCATGCGTATAAAACAATAAAAAAATTTATTTCAAATTTAAAATTTAGGTGTGGTTCCAAAATCGACGCGCAAAGGAGCGCAAAAATGAGCGTTTGTTGGTAAAATATACACCAAACATAATCTGTCGGACATTCTTAAAAAACAAAGACCCTATTCAAAAATGAATTGGGACCATTTAAGTTCTAAACCCGTTTGACCTTCGTATTGTTGAACCTAGATTTGCGAATTTTGAATCCCGGATCAAAACGAACAAATGCGAGAATCCAAACTTTGGCGTCCAAATGCAGAATTTATTTCAAAAAATTCTGGTTTCTTGACTTTTTTTCGAGAGGGAAGGGGGTCCGGAATTCCGGACTTTTTTGACATCCGGTCCCATCCCTGGTAAGTATATGTTCTGACCCCTTACTGTCTGTGCTCTCGTGTGGAATAGTACTACAAATCATGGGAAGTACGAATAGGAGGGGGAATGTACGAATTAAACCAGTACAATGAAATTGGGTTTTTCCAAGACGGCGACAATTTCGCGCGAACAGTCGGAGGAGATGGAGAAGTACTTTGAATCTAATCACTGCCCGAACGTTTTCATGTGCGAAGCATTGGCCACCAAAATGGGCCTCAAAACGAGCGTTGTTCAGGTCAAAGTCGAAAATTAATTTTTTAAATAAAATTTAAATCTTTCAATTATTCAAATTGTAGTTGTGGTTCCAAAAACGACTCGCAAAAGAGCACAAAACTGAGCATTTGTTGGTAATTTAAATCTGTTGGACATTCTCGAAATAACAAAATTCCAATTCAAAAGGAGGCTCAACTTGAACAAGTCAAAATTGGCGAAAAGTGCGACGAGCAAATTCCGTCTGATGAAGCTCTAATGTGCTTATGAGCTGCTGTAACTGCGACTATCGAATGCCATCGACGCCGATTAATGCCATGGGAGAAACGGCCTCCCATTAGACATTTTGGCCATCCCGGCCAACCAAATTAAACAAATTTTGTATCATTGGAAAGCTCTATGTGTCTAGAAGCTATGCTTAAGCAGAAGCTAAGCGATTAAGCATCCTACAAAAAGTTACGATTTATATAAATTGTCAAAAAGTCATATTTTCAACATCTGCATGAACACATTAAATTCTAACACATTTTCGTGTTTTTTAATCGCTTAACGTTTGCTTAAAAAAAAAACTTAGAGCTGTACAATACGATACCGAATTTGTTAAAATTGGTTGGCAGGCAAAAAATTGTGGCCAAAATGACTCTTGTTAAGGAGAACGACCCAGATCCGGCAATAGTAATTTTCTCATCAATTTTATTATCTAAATCCATTTTAATCAACTTTTTCTCCACCGTTCATCCGAATAAAATGGCGTCTTGGTTTGGAACCCGTAGATTAGTGTTTGTAAGTGTTAGATTAAGCAAAATCTCAGCAAACTGAAATTTCTCAAAGCCTTCCTTCTGATATAGCCCCCTGCCATCTCATTTTGCCAATTTGTTGGAAGTCGAGTTTACCCCCTCTAATAAAGCACCCTGCCACCCAATTTTGCCAATTTGTTGGAAGTCGAGTTTACCCCCTCTAATAAAGCACCCTGCCACCCAATTTTGCCAATTTGTTGGAAGTCGAGTTTACCCCCTCTAATAAAGCACCCTGCCACCCAATTTTGCCAATTTTCCATGTAAAATCCCTGCGTGACACTGACTTTGTTGTTAATGTTTTTTTTTTTTTGTTGTTAATCCTCCACTGGTCAGGAATATGTATATGTATGTGTAGAGAGAGTATAATGCGCAGCCACCCGTCATCGACGGAAAATGTGTGGCGCCACCACTTTCTGTCCACTTTGCGCAAAAGCGCCGCCGAATTGATGCGCCATTTATCCCGCGGCACCGAAAAGCGCATCAAAAATTGAGTGAGTGGGTATGGGTGAGAGTGAGCTGTGCAGCTTGCTCAACCAACACGACGACGACTTCGACGCCATGGGGGAGGGCATAAAATGTGGTGGCGCTGCTGCCGCTGGGTGGACAAAGTGAAGTGCAAAAAGACGAAATGTCCCGGATATTTATACGCCCGACCGACAAATACGAGTGGCGGGCAGGTGAAGCGCTGCCACTCCGCTCCTCCCCTCACTCTCATCGTTGCGCTTATGCAACCGATATGCGCGCAAACTTAAAAATATTCGTTTTGGTTACCGCCCTCCCTCCCCCCCCCCCCAGCGGGCTCATCCACAAATCCAACAGATGCCCAGCAGCGTTCTCCCCCAAACCCGACACTAGTCCCGGGCCCGGTTTTTGTGAAAATCCCGGTCCCGTTGAACCCTAGTTAATCCGCGGGGGACGGATTGATACGAATATTATATTAGACTATGCTAATGCCTTGATGCGCTGCTGGTGGTAGCTCAGTGGGGGGGATGCGGGTTGAGAGAGTGCAGGCGCTGGTTCAATTCCTACCTACTGGAATTTCATTTATTGTCCTTATTTTTTTTCGCAGCAACAATATTCGTACCCCTTCATCGTCACATAGTAACTTTCTTCTATCAAATCTTCCATTTTAGACATTCTTCTCTGAAAATGCTCCCTGATGTTCCATTTATGTATTTGCGGGATATATGTAATTCCAACAAAAGTGCATCCATTAGCACTAATTTGATCCGATCAAATCCCAATTCCGTCCATTCCACTTTTTGTTGCTGCTGTACATTCCAATTCATTCCTTCTATAATGGCATCTCCTGCTGCTACTATTGGATGTGAGGAGAACAACAACACATTAGCACATCCATCACACTTTTCACAACAACAAGCCATTCATTCATTATCCATTCCATGCCCATTTCGAATAATTGCATAAGTTTGCGACTTTTTGATCACAATGATGTGCCCCGCCAGCCATCCCCAGCCTTAGACCTATAATCATTTTTCATTGGGAAAAGGGAAGAAGCAGGGGGCGATTTTGCCACCTTTTGGTGGTATTTGCCACCATTTTGGGGGTCTTGCTACCATTTTGTTACCTTTTGGTGCCATTTGCCACCATTTTGGGGGTCTTGCTACCATTTTGCCACCTTTTGGTGCCATTTGCCACCATTTTGGGGGTCTTGCTACCATTTTGCCACCTTTTGATGGCATTTGCCACCATTTTGGGGGTCTTGCCACGCCACCATTTGGCACCATTTTTCAAAATTTTGTTACCTTTTTGACACCATTTTGGTCTTTCGAGATCGCTACCCTGGAAGAAGCCCAAAAATAAGGCGTGGTGTCTCGGGCGGGATCGGTGTCGGAGGGCATCATCAATAACTTTAGCCAAAAAGTAAACGGGGCGGAACTTGTTTTCGACTGTTCCAAATGCGGGGCGGGGGGGAGGATTTGAAAAAATTTGATCCTATAGATCAGTCCTCCTTTTTACATTGTTGATCCTTTTTTGGCGAAAGCTCTTTAGCACAAAAATTAATACTTCATTGAGAAGAGATTGCTTCCAGCAGTTTCTGTCGTCGACAAATGAATGCCCTCCTCCCATCAGCAACAACTAGAAGCTATGTAGAAGCACACACCCTTAAGCGGCAATTAGCTCCGTCCGTCTCCACCAAAAGCTAATTTCACACAGAGAGAGAAAGAGAGAGAGAGAGAAAAAGAGAGAGAGAGAGAAAAAGAGAGAGAGAGAGAGAGACGATCAAAAGAGAGAGAGAGAGAGAGAGAGAGAGAAAGAGAGAGAGAGACGATCAAAAAACTGCCGCCCGAGCCACTCTCACTGTTTGATTTTGATCGGACATATGTATATAGGATATACATACTGCTTTTCTCGTGAATTGATCCTTTGAGGGTAGTGATCCTCCTATTCAAAAAATGATCGATCCAAATTTGGATCTAATGATGAACCCCCACTGCTCTCTCCGGCACCCACCTCAAAAAGCGGGGTTTTGTTACTAGCGCCGCGACATCAAAAGCCACTCTTCAACAAAAAAAGGCTATGTAATTAAGTCGCTCTCCCCATCCCTCAGGGCACTTTTTGTGTGTTATATTATTGCCCGAGGCGAAAATTTGTACCCCTCACCCGCCTCCCCCGAAAAATGGGAGCTTCAATTGCACACGCGCGTTGGCACTTCACTCGCGCTCAGATCATTCACTTTATTGCAGCTATCCCCGCGCCGGGGGCTGACCTTAGGGCATGCAGCATTAGCATCCATCCATCGCTGGAGAGCGGAAAAGCCGGGGGAAAAGCCGGTCTCAATTAGCCAGCAAAGAGAAAGAGAGAGAGAGAGAGAGAGAGCGAAGTGGCAGATGATGACCGATCGGGGGAAGGAATGGAAAGGGAATGATTGTGAATGTCCGCCAGCAGAATACTGCTCTCTCGGATTTGCGCGAGCCTCTGTTCAAATTCCCTCTGACCCATGGACGCGTGGAGTTACTTTAATTCATTGTGCAATATTTTTTTGACTTTTCTCATTGAAAAGGTTACGCCCGCCGGTGAGACTCGAACCCATGAAGTCCTAACCACTCCCCGTGGCACATTCTCCACTGAGCTACGGGCGTACACTTTAAAGTTGGATTACTCCTCGACTCGTTTCTCGCGACATGTGTTTTTGTGGCTCTTTCTCTTCCCCCGACACACTCCCAACTCTACGTAGTAATATTTAATTATATATTCAAAGATATTATAGAAAAATGACCTCGCAGGGCGGGGTTCGCCAAAAAGACCAGAGCCGGTTTCAGGTATCGATCGGGTATTATGCGGCAAAACTCTGAACCCTAGTCCCTTAACACAATCTGGGGGTGGCGATGTAAGAATTGGATTGGGGTGGGGAAGTCGGGGAGAGAGTAAAAGCCGGTTTTGATCGACGACTGACTGCTGCTGGCACTTCCTTTTAACTCTGCCCCCTGCGCTGTTTGTTTTGGTTGTGCGCTTGTCCCCCCGGCGGCGCCCCGCGCTTTTTGTTGCTTGCTGATCATGCAAATGGCAGTCGAAAGCAAAAATTGATAGAGAGAGAAAATAATTAACGGGAGGAGAGGGAAAGGGCAGGGGGCGGGATGTGCCCGGGAGGGAGGAAAACGGCCCCTGGGGGAGGGGTATCCGGGGGGGGTGGGGAACCCGGAGGGGATAAGGAGGGACATCCGCTGCAAAACAGTGACAGCATTATAATCCGGCACCTACACATATCTAATCAGATTTGATTGACCATATCTATTCACTCATTCGCACAAACATTGTCTAATTTGCTGATTAATTCATTGGCTTTTATTTTAAATTTTAGATCGGATGGCATCGAGATCTCACCGCTATTTTCCGGGATATCGATGCTTTTCCAAATTCCGATTTCTATAGATATGTTTAAGTACCAAGCCCCGCGCCTCCTAACCAAAGAAATGGTACCAATCAAAACGTCTTTGTTTTAACGTATTTTACATTTACAATTCAACATTTAAAATTTTAATTTTTTTTATCTGCACTATTTGATTAAAATTTTAATTTTTTAAAAGATTTACTCACTTATTTTCGTCTTTTTACGTTTATATTTTTGGCTAATTTTAATTTTTTTTTTCTTCACAAAAAATGCCTTCTTTTTTGTTGTTGCTCATTTTATACACAACCAAGCAAAAAAACTTGCTCATAAAATTATGCTTCCAATTGAAACATTTGTCCATCCATCATTTACCCATTCATTCATTCATTTTTGGGCATCGGAAGCCGACGAATTTTGCAATGTTTGGGCGGCGCGGCAAATCCGGTCCCCCCGCGCGGTCTTCAAAATGACAGGAAGCGCACACACACACACACTCAATTGGCACCCTAAAGCGGCGCGATTTTCTCTCGGATTGCGCAGAAAATCCGCCACGCCCCCAGCAATCAAAAAGGAGATTGAACAAATGCCCTCCGAGAACAGTCCCCGACCATTCACATTCGTTGAGTAATTGTTTGTTATGCCATTCCATTGTTGTGCAAATTTAAGTGCGTTGCATTTTTAAATGAAAATTTAATGTTTTATCACTTAATTTACCTTCAAAATGCCCGCATTACAGCGACACATTAAACAAAATTATTTTAATGTGAAACCCTTAAATTTAATAAATTACATTTTTAAATGTTTATTTAAATTAGATGCTAACAAATAAGCTTTATCTTTTCATTTACTGTATAATAAGTTGTTTTAGCATGTCGTTTCATTAAAGTGATCATTTAGGCAATTAAAATTAATTGTAAATTGCTATTAAAAAAGGCAATGAGTTCAAATTTATGGCAGCACCGCCCTCAGCAGGGCACACCAAAAATGATGCTGCTAATGAGGGCATTATTGATCTTGTTGTGTCTCCTGTGCCTTTTCGGCACAATTCGGGCCGATTTGCCCAGTTGCATTCGCGCAAAATGCACCCATTGCCGAGTGCCGTTCATCGCCGAAATGTGCCCTGGGGCATGTGCCATTTGTGGTGGCGGACCCGTCGGCAAACTTTTCATCACTACGGTACATAAAGCGATTAGTGGACAATTTTTGTTGAAAAATTAATTTAATCAATGTTAATTTAGTCTAAAGCTATGATTGATTTTTTTTTATGATTTTGGGTTAAGATCCAGCCCTCCGCCGGGGAAAAGAATCTTCTGAAACACAAAAAATGCTCTATTATTTTCCATCAAAAAATGGTCCATCACTTATTTGGGGCCTATTCCCCGACCTCAATTCTACGATAAGGGTCCCAGAACTCCAATAAATCACCCCCCCCCCCCCCACCATAAATTTTATCATCCATCACAATTGCACAGGCACAACAACCTGCGCAAGTGTTGCAGCCGGACGCACGGGCATTTGGTCAAGCACAAGTCAATGTGCCATTTGCGCAACAATTGCCCCTCCCGGCGTCCGTTGGAAGAACAGCGCCGCAACAGCAACGACTTGAAGCTGTAGCAGCACCAAATGGTGGTGCTGTTCATGCTCAACAACCGCCAAGGCAACAACCGCACCAGCAACGTGTAATCCATCGGGGCCTAAACAACAACAACAATAACAATCATAACGGTGGGTCGTGGCACGGTTCGGGGTCGGTTTGGCGTGCCATTTCTGAAATTTTAAAAATGGCCACCTTAGTAATTAAACATTTATTTGTTAGCAATGGTTGGCTCATGCCTTAGATTGGAAATAGGCGTAATGCCAATTTTTGGCACTTTTTGTGGTCGATGCTACGTTTAGGGCCTCGTCAACAACAGCACCAACAACAACAGCAAATCAGAAATCATTATGGCACCGATTTTGGACCGACCGGTGCTGAACAACAACAACTGCAACTGCCGATCCAACAAAATCAGCAGGGCCAATTTGTGCCACCAAATCAACAAAATCAACAAGGACAATTTGTGCCTCCGGGGGGCCAATTTGTGCCACAGAGTCCATTTGGTGCACCACCAGACCAAGGCCAACAGCAGCAGAGCCAATTTGTGGCGCCGTCGCAACAGCAGACGACAAGCTTTGGTGGCTTCTACAACCAGCAACAACAGCCGGATCAATTTTATCCACAAGCCGGATTTGGTCCAGTGCCACCGCCGCCTCCGCCGATTCAGCCTACGGATGCCTCCGGCGCCGGTGGCACTTTTGGCAATCCATTCCAACCATTTCTACAACAGTCGTTTAACTCGGCAAGTTGTCAGGCGTGGTCGAGAATGAGAGTCTTGACTAATCAATTATCGATTAAATAATACGGAAAATATGTCAATCATTTAATTGGTTATTTGTTTCCGAAAAAATTCCCATATATTTTCTGATCTTTACATTCCTTTTTTAGGGAGGCCTTATTTTCGTAAAAGTAATTTTGTTTTCACAGGCCCAACAATTCCAACCCCAACAACCACAAAATGGTTTTACATTTGCGCCACCGATTAATTCCGGCGGCACCGCACCGGTGCCGTCACAAACGGCACAATTTGGCACACCAATTCAGCCACAACAACCGCAGCAATATTTTGGGCAATATAATCAGCAGCAGCATTCGAATGGCAACAACAATTTTAATAATGGGCAATACAATGGCAATTATCGGCACAACAATAATCAACAGGAACAACAACAACCATTTGTAATGCTTTCAAATTTTGACAAAGTTTTTTTTTTAGTTTTGGAATTTTATTTAAAATTTTAATTCAATGGAAAATATTGGCAATAAAATTAAACAAAAACCATAGGATGAAAAAATAAAAGTGCCATAATTGCAATAGGCGCCGCAAGCCGCTGTGCTCCATGCAGTGCCAAATGTTGCTGATCCGTTGCAACGACCACGTCAATTGTACCCGGCGGTTTCACAGGAGCCATCAGGCACGGGAGCATAATTAAATGATAATATTTAAATTTCAAACAAAAAATTTCCTCTTTTATTATTGCGGCTTAAGTAATTAATTCTAATGACATGGCCAATTATTATTTGAATTAACTTTATATGATTAAAAAGAATTTTAATTCTATTTTTTATATTTTTGTATACTGTTCATTATACCGTATTCCCTCGAATAGACGCAATGAGGCTTCTCGAGCGTCAATTGTGGGGAAGAGGGGGGGGGGCTTCTAATTTTCATCTCTCCCCCCCCCTCGAGAGGCGGGTACATCAGGGAGGGGGGGGGTTCTATTTTTAATACTCTCTCGGGCAGGGGAGGTGTCTATTGGAGGGAGTACGGTAATTATTATACATAAAAAAATGATACAAATACAGACAAAAACCTGCAAAATTTGGTGGAACCGCCAAACAATTATTTGCTGGACAAAGGTGCCGCCCTGATCGGCGACGAAGGGAAGAAGCCGTTCAGTGCCATCAACGCCAACGGCTTCATCCCAGGCGAAAATGGCCAAACTGTACATATTTATTAAAAAACCAACAATACATTTAATGATACATATGTACACATACAGTGTCCAAAACAGCCAAATTGGGAGCCATGTGTGCCAAAAGATATCGCAAATCAGGTTGGTTGGTGCTTTGTCGGTGTTAAAATGGCTGACAGACAATTGACCCGATCAATATCCAAGTGCCGGATGTTTAGTCAGACCTAAATGGCTTTATGTATACGTACCAGGGATTAATCCCATGCCAAAAAAGTGCCGATTTTCTTGACATCTCTTTTACATACACAAATCATTCGAACATCCTCCGCGCATCCCGGGAGTGCATTTAAGAAAAGTCACTCTTATTTTGCGCAAGAGATTCGGCATCAAGGTCCCTCCACTTTTCCCTGGCTTTTCCGACATTTTGAACCATCCCTAATAATCCCCGACATTATTATTTTCGTCAAGGGTCGGGGACGAAGTTAACACAATAATAATTCCCTGGGAAATTTAATACTGCCGGGACAGAAGTACCTATGTTAATATCTCAGTGGTGAAGAGCGCCGTTTACGGATTGAATGTAACAGGCGTGGGTTCAATACCCGCCCAGTGCTTCCACAGTTTAACTGATTCTTTTTCTCTGAATTTTTGTCTGTTTGCAGCGGTTTCGAAATTGTTGCGCACGACTCGGCGACGGATGTTCCCAATTGTGCAGCTACGACCAGAACTTGGGCTCGGTCAGTGTTGGCGCAGGAGAGGGATATTTTTAAAGAGTTTTTTTAATATTCAGATTCAATTGGCCGTACTGACCGGAAGTAAGGAGAGACTGACTAGATTATACCTCCCCCCTGGACATACCGGTTCGAAGGTCCAAATCAGTGTATCCCGCTTAAAACTTGAGTGATTTGGTCGAACCAAACACCGATTAAAAGCTTTCTTAGAGCTAAAGCCACCCCCAACCTATGGCTAATTGATGGACAGAGCTGAAATAAGTTATGGTCATAAAATATTGGAGCGATTTTAGATTTCTAGTGGCGTTTTTAATTGTTAGCCTAGGCTTAATTCGTTTGGTATTTAAATTTCGTCCGGACCAATCGACCTTCGGCGGCGGGGGGTCGGAAGCGGTCACCCTTCCCCCGCGGTTCAAATCCGGCATTCCACCCCAATTTCTCGCATAAATAGTAATAACATTCATAATTATTTTTTACTGTAAAGGGTGTCCAGTGAGTCGCGTTGGTGATATGATGGTGAGTAATTTGTGCCACCGGCGGCCGGGAGAGCTTTTTTTCAAAATGCTAATTTAGGTGTGCGCAAGTGGCAATGAGGTTGGGCGGGCAAAAGCAGGGAAAAACAGCGCAATAAATTTTTTTTGTATTACCGTATTTCCTGTATTAAAGCATCCCCCCTCAAAAATGCGCCTCTTATAAAGGGATCGGTTGAAAATAGAACCACGGGGGGTCTAATACCGAAACACGGTATGCTTATTACAAAAATATTTGTTTTCTAAGGATGCCACCGCATGTTGTCAAGAGTTCGGCGTCTTTGAGTCGGGCTTTGACCACTGCCGACGTAAATAATTTTTAACATTTTTCTCTGTCTCTTCCCTTACCATACTGCACCGTACTCCTTTAAGCGTACTGTAATCCATGCCACTTTTAAGAATACTGTAATCCATACTCCCTTTAAGCGTACTGTAATCCGTCCGGTGGACTGCCCAACGATGGGATGTTAGCCGAAAAGTATCGATGCCTGCAGAAGCTTCAGCAAATCCAAAAATGTTTCTATTTGACCCAACGGCCTTAATTTACACACACAGTCATTTTGTTTCAATTTTTGTGATTTAAATATGAGCATCTTCGATATGCTAACATCCGTACGGATATCGGCAGATTCCGTTATTACGCCGGAATTTTCTCCGGTTTTCTCCCATGCGGTATGGAAACCCTCGCTGAAACACTTGGGAAAAGCAGAGATTGTCAAAATTTGACCAAACGATAATCAGTTTCTGAAATTGTCGAGACCGTCGAACGATGCCAAGACCAACGGGATTTTGTACATCTCAATTTAATAAATAAATAATTGCGTTTAAATGAAGAAGAACATTTATTCGTATGAACAATTTATTGTTTTGATCATTCAGCTCTAGGAGACAATGATGGCAGATGCCGCAGTTATCCGCTTTAATCGGTGGGGATTTAGACAAAAAACTCGACAAAAAATAAATGGTTAAGCGAAATGCATGGGCCACATTGCTGGCTCATCCGCTTCTTCGGCCTGAATTGGCAGGTCGCACTTTGCGCAAAGTTTAACTGCGGCCGGGTCCATCATTTGACCCGCCATCTAAATGGCACATTGTTATTCCGACAATTTTGGGGTCAGTCAATATATGTACCTATATCACAGAGATGAATAAGGATGCAAAAAAAGGCTCGGAACCCACTTCTTTTTGGGGATATTTGGAATTGAAAAGTCCGGAGATGTTTGTATTGTACATACCAAGCCACGCGTCCAAGATCGTTGAGCTCGGACACGCTTTCTTCGATTTTTGAACCAAATCTACAAATATAAAACATTTTTATATGCAGTCAGTCAGGGCTCCCATTTTGTCTTTTTTGTAACAAATGCTCTTATTTCATCTCTTCGTTCTTATAATATTTTATTCTTATTTTGATATTTGAAGAAAATTACACTTTTGGATTGTTATTTTTGATGAAAAAAATCTTTTAGGCGAATTTATAAGCAAAATCTTAACAAGAAACACGAAAATATTCAAAATTTTCCACGGCGGTGCCTTTCGGCATCGCATTTTTTGTTGTTTTCAGGCCCCAACCCGGTGCAAGTGAAATTGAGTTTTGACCAGAGTTGTTCTGAAATGTTTCATTTCTCATTAAAAAACCCGAATTGGCTCAAAAAAATTTGTTGGCGCTGAGAATTTTTTGCGAATATTGGGAAAAGGCGAAAATAAAAAACAACGTTTTAAAAAATTTTTTATTTTGACCCCTAAATAGTGATTGTTTTATTTCAGGAAATTTGCGATGGGAGCCCTGTGTTAATTGCATTTTGTGTGAATTATATATTTATAAGTAGGGCTAGCAAAAATATGGATATAAAATCGCGAAATTTGGCCATTAAATATGGATATAAAATAACAAAATATGGACATAAATATGGCCATAATGCCCAAATATGGAAAAAATATGGAAATATGGATATATCCCGAAATATGAAAAAATATGGATTTTAAAATCCACCCTAGAAGCTTCAAACCAAGCTAAAAACATGTTTTATGGTAATTTTAGGCCGTTCCAAATTTAGGAAAAATATTTTTGCCAGCCCTATTTATAAATAGTTACCGTGCCGCACACTAATAAATACCCATTTATTTATTTGTATATTGTACATAAATGGCAATCCCCACTAAATTACTGTCACAATAAATGGGTAAGAAATGCGCTTGTCTGACCGTGACTTGCTTTTCGGTCAGATTTGTTTTGGCGGCTATTTCTTCGCGCACGAAAGTGTCCGGGTAACACAAGACTTGGAAGCAGTTCAACAGCACGGCCAACTGATCGCGCGAAAATTGTGTCGTTTTCATATTAAAGCGATCTATATATATATTTATTATTATAATATAAATTTATAGTGATGCCAAGGCTCGGATTTCTAGATTCTAAAAATAACGAATTAAATAGCTGAAAAAGTCAAAAATAGTTGGAAAACCACCTGCCCCCCCAAAAAAGGAAGTTGCCCATATCAAAAATTATTTGGAGATTCTCTTATCATATACATAATAATAAAGCCAAAATAAAGGTAATTTTAATGAATAAAATCATTGCGTTTGAATGAAGAAGAATATTTATTCGTATGA
The DNA here is from genome assembly GCA_024500135.1 of Heterodera carotae. Classification (NCBI taxonomy): domain Eukaryota; kingdom Metazoa; phylum Nematoda; class Chromadorea; order Rhabditida; family Heteroderidae; genus Heterodera; species Heterodera carotae. The sequence continues at coordinate 4,428 of JAKKIK010000974.1, read as the reverse complement.
ACAATTTTATTGTTGTGTTCATTCATCTCTGGGATAAATATAAACACAATGATGGCATATGCCACGTTATCCGCATTAATCGGTGGGGATTTAGACAAAAATCTCGACAAAAAATAAGGGTTATGGGAAGTGCACGTGCCATGTCATCGTTGGCAGTGGATTGGCAGCCTGAATTGGCAGTGGCAGGTCGCACTTTGCGCAAAGTTTAATTGCGGCAGGGTCCTTCATTTGATCCTCCTTTTAAAATTGTCATTTTGTAATTGCGAGAATGTCCGACAATTTTGGAGTCAGTCAATCCCTCTGAGTGGGTGGGGGGGGGCTTAATTAGAGGATAGAGTGAGGCCCTAATATAGGAAACACGGTACCTAGGTATTTTAACAATGCCATTTTCAATTTCCACAAATATTTTCACCAATTTGTCTATGGGCCTCTTTTTAGGGATACTTAGGAATGGAAAGTTCGAAATCGTTTGTCTCCTGTGGTGTGTCTGTACATACCAAGCCAAGTGTCCAAGGTTGTTTAGCTTGAGCAAGTGTCCTGGTTCGTTGGGCTCGGGCCCACCTTCTTCGATTTTTGAACCATGTCTATGCTTTTTAATAAATTAAAAAAACATTTTATGCAGTTTAATGTTTAATTATGAATTTGGGGTGACAAATTATGTAAAAATGCTTTTAAATTTTGCCCCTCCAGCAGATGGGGTTAAATGGAAGGGGGTTCTATTAGAGGAAATACGGCAAGGTCAAGATACACTTGATTGCTTTTTAGCCCTGTTCCGGAACCGCCCTGCCCTAATTTGGATCCATTTATTTGTATATTGTACATAAATGGCAATCCCCACTAAATTACTGTCACAATAAATGAGTAAGAAATGCGCTTGTCTGACATTGACTTGCTTCTCGGTCAGATTTGTTTGGGCGGCCATTTGTTCGCGTATGAAAATGTCCGGATAACGCGTGGCTTGAAAGCCGTTAAACAGCACGGCCAACTGATAGGGCGAAAATAATGGCATCGTTTTTAAATGACGCGAATTATTATTAATTTATAAATGAGGGCTCGGATTTTTAGGATCTAAAAATGCCAATTTAGGTACCAAATTAAATAGGTGCGCAGTGCGCACCAAAAAGTTGCCCTCCCCTCTCCAGCAGTGCCGTTGGGGTCATCTTCGTTTGCGCACCATAAAATTGGGTTGGTTGCCCAGGGAGCAAGTGGTTTATCGATCGACCAAACCCAACAAAATGTGCCCAAATAAAGTCAGTGGAACGGCAAGTAGAGAGTAGTCTCCTCTGACTGATGTTAAGTGACCCCCTTCCGGTGAAGGTTAAATTGCAAACACTCGTCGGTCTAGCGGTGGTGGAAAATGGGGTAAAATATGCCCGACAAAAGGTCTAACGGACAAATTGCCTATTCATGTTGAAAGTCGAACACGTCTCGAAAAGATAAAACGGCAATGTTGTCGTAAAATTACAAAGTTGATGTTGAGAAGATATGAATTGTTTTTATTGACAAAAATAAATATTCCCCCCGGTGATGGAGTACACACATATTTTCAAAGTTGATCACCAGAAGCAGAAGAATAGGCTTATGTCGGCTTAATATTCTATAGAGCTTTGTCATAGTATACAAATGTTTACAGATTTTCAAAATCCGGAACCCTGCCAATTTATTCGGATATCGGTGGAGAAAGAGTTGATTGAAATTAAGACAGTTAAATGAAGTTAGCGGAAAAATGGTCTTTGAAATTTGAAGCGGACGACACGTGGCACGGCATCGATCGGCGGCGATGAGTTGGCATTCGTCCAACTCATAAGCATACTACTGATCAGATGATGCTGCTGGTTGAGCAGCGATCTTCGGGCCGAATTGGCAGGTTGCACTTTGCGCAAAGATTAATTGCGGCCGGGTCCAAATAATCCTTCTTTAATTGTACCAACAAACGCTTATAATTGCGCTCATTTGCGCGTCGATTTTGGAACCACAACTACAATTTGAAAAATTAAAAAAATTTAAAATTTTATTTATAAATGTTAACTTGCGAGTCTGACCTGAACTATCTCCTCATTAATCCCGACTTTGGCTCCCAATTCTTCGCGCTGGAAACAGTCCGGATAATAAGTAGATTCAAAGCATCTTTCCAATTGTTCCAATTGTGTAGGCGAAAATGTCGTAATCTTTGAAAAAGCCGATTTATTATATGTACTGGTCCATTTCGTACATTCCCCCTCCTACTCGTACTTCCCCTGATTTGCAGTACTATTCGACACGAGAGCACAGACAGTTGGAGGTCAAATTCCACGTTTAGAAGCCAAGGTTTGGGTCATTGAAAAAATGTTCGAATTCGATCCGGGATTTAAAATGTCGCAAGATCTAAGTTCAACTTCACAATCGACAACCCCTAAAAGCCCCCAGGACGGCTCGTTTCTCTCTCCACCGGCTACCGGACCGAAGTCAAACCAAAATACCCAACAATTCGAAGGTCAAACGGGTTAAGACCAAATAAAACCAAAACTGATATAATGTGGAATTGAATTAATATATTTGCCAGCGGTATATGAGCGCAAACTTTTGCTGCATAAAATGTAGCGCAGATTCAGGGCCCAATGATTTAACAAGAATTGGGTTTCGCATTTTAATTTGGCGCCCCCGGCGTCCAAACATAGCGCTTAAACGATCCCAACTAATTTTTCAATAAGGTTAATGTTATTTCGAGAAATTTAGTTTGGTGCATATTACCAATAAACGCTCATTTTTGCGCTCCTTTGCGCGTCGATTTTGGAACCACACCTAAATTTTGGAAATTTCAAATAAATTTTTTATTGTCAATAATAACGCACGCGCAATCTGACCTGAACTCTCGCCTCATTAATTGAGATTTTGGCTGCCAATTCTTCGCGCTGGAAACAGTCAGGATAATGAGTACCTAGATTCAAAGCACGACTCCAATTGTTCCAATTGTGTAGGCGAAAATGACGTCACCTTTGGAAAACTCGATTTTAATTGTATTGGTCCATCAAAACTGTGTATAGACTATGTACATACTTTGGTGTTAGAACCTTTTAAACCCCAAATTTGGCAATATTTCTAAAATCACAAAATCAATCGATTTCGGCTAAAATATTCGGGTACAAAATATACCTATGCATGCTTAATCAATATATCTCCTCTAATAGAATCCCACTCGAATTATGCCTCCATCCAATAGAACTCTCTCTCGAGAGAGGGTATTGAAAAGCAACCCCATGGGATTCTACTAGAAGAATATGTGTTACGAATCGGGACATTCCAAATTGGACATGTACATACAAATGAGCGTCGATTGTTTGTCATCATCATGAAGACAATTTACAAATATGTGTATTCTTTTTTTAATTTAGGGAATATTGCCTGACTTTGTTGGATTAGAAGAGAGAAGAGAGAATGATGGTTGGGATGACTCGTTGCTGTTTTGGTGGCACGTTTTCGCATTGCCCGCGGTGAATTCCCTCCCACCCCTCGCCCCGCCTCCCCCTTTCTGCTGATGATTGGCGTCACTTTGGTTGTTACTTTGACCTTTGGACTGTCAAATATGCCCCAATTAGTGGTCACTCGAGTGGCAGAGCCACCTGTTGATAATGAGCACCCCCCCCCACCCCCCCCCCCGCCTCAGAATGAATGATACTGGCGAAAAAGACAAATCGGACACTCGGTCTACAAAAGCATGAATGACCCCGGCGACCCCTGACATGCCCCGAACCAGTGTTGCAGACCTGAACCCGAAGGTCCGAGTTTTTTTCAACTCGAAACCCGAGACGACCCGCGATTTACTCAACCCGACACCCGAATTGGGAGACCCTTTGGCAAACACTGTGCCGTGAACGCGTTCTCCTGAAACAAGGCTCCAATTTATTCGGATGATCGGTGCAGAAAAAGTTCATTGAAATTAAGAGACTTAAAGAAATTAGCGGAAAAATGCTATTCTGTGGTCTTTGAAATGTGAAGCGGACGGCACACGGCACGGCATCGATCGGCGGCGATGGGTTGGCATTCGTCCAACACATTACTGATCAGCTGCTGCTGGTTGATTAGCTTCTTCGGCCTGAATTGGCGGGTCGCAATTTTCGCCAATTCTGACTTGATCCAGTTGAGCCTCCTTTTAAATGGCATTTTGTTATTTCGAGAATATTCGTTTGTTCGGTGTTCATTACCAACAAATGCTCATTTTGGCGCTCTCTGCCGCGTCGATTTTGGAACCACAACTTCAATTTGAAAAATTAAAAAATATAAATTTTTATTTCTAACTGTTAATTTGCGAGTCTGACCTAAATTAAAATTTTATTTTTAAATTTTAACTAGGGTTGGACACGGTCGGTTTTAAACCGGGGGTACCGGTTTTCGGTTAGGCCGGTTTTCCGACCCCCGGTTTTCGGTTTCGGTTTTTGGTCGACCCCCGGT
>JAKKIK010000973.1:0-20763 GCA_024500135.1 Heterodera carotae | reverse complement strand
AGATGCGTCAGCAACTGGAGCATCACTTTGTCACCAATTGGCTGATGGACACAGGCAAAATTGACGATTTGAAACTGGTGGGTTTTGTGAGGATAGAGAAATAGAAATGCTTTATAAAATTTAGGGCGGTGAAGAACAGCGGCAGAAAGATGAAGAGGAGAATGAAGAACCAATAAACGATGCCGAAGCCGACGAAGATGGATTTGTAGACGTTGAATTTTTTTGAGGTTTTATATAAAAATTTGTCAACAAAAAAATTGTAAATAATATTGGTATTTAACCCAAAATTTTTTAAAATATTTATCATGCATTTTGGTGTCGTTAATTTGTTAGAAATAGCAAAAAAACACCCATACCTAAAAAGGGGTTTGAACCCATGACTAATTTTTGGTGACTGTAGCACAGACCACTAGGCCAAAATTCAAATCTTTATTGTCGTTAGAGCCCAAAATCGGGCCGCTGTGTGGTACTGAAATGTCTACTACTTTCACGGATAACTCAATCTGTCAAAAAGATGGGATCGTTGCGCAAAATTTTTCGCAATGTTTTTAAGTTTTATCATTAGGGTTTGTAAAAATATGCACATGCATATTTTTTTCCTGGAATGGCATGGGCCTGAAACGCACGAAAAACATGTTTTTAGCTTGATTTGAAACCTCTAGGATGGATTTCCATATGCATATTTTGCAATCTTTGCATATTTCGCGATTTATGTGCATATTTGCATATTTGTGCATATTTTGGCATTATGTGCTATTTTAGGTGCATATTTTCGAAACAGGTCGGTTCCGTCCCGCCAGTTCCGTCCCGCCGGTTCCGTCCCGCCAGTTCCGTCCCGAGCCGGTTCCGTCCCGAGCCAGTTCCGTCCCAGCCAGTTCCGTCCCGCCAGTTCCGTCCCAATACATAAGGGGCCAGTTCCGTCCCGACTATGTAGTATCCTTTTGAAACTAAAATTTTTAAAAATTTGCTAACCGCTATTTTTTTAAGCAAAATTATGGAAAAACTAGGCCTAGGTTAGGCTTAGGGATAATATTTCGACCTAGATTTTTTACTTGTTCGAATTTGGGGGTTAGGGGTTCGGAACTGTTCAAAAAGAAGGTCAGATTCGTGTTCAGCGCCTCAAAATACCCGTAGGAATTAGTTATGGGAAAAAAATTTCGTACCCCTAAGCCTAACCTAGGCCTGATTTTTTTAATTTTTCTTTAAAAAAAATTAAATTTTGTTAATAAATTTTAATCCGGAAATGTCCCTTTTCAAGTGGTCCGGAACTGGTGGTCCGGAAACGGCGGTCCGGAAATGTACCATACCGGGAGTTGGCCCCTTATGTATTGGGACGGAACTGGCGGGACGGAACAGGCTGGGACGGAACTGGCTCGGGACGGAACCGGCTCGGGACGGAACTGGCGGGACGGAACCGGCGGGACGGAACTGGCGGGACGGAACTGACCCGTACCGGCATATTTTGGCATTTTTCCAATTTTTAAAAATTGAACCCCTGAAATGTCGATTTTTCCAAAATTCTGAAAAATGCACCCCTAAAAAAGCATATTTTCCTAACTTCTGGAAAATGAATCTCTAAAACATCTTTTTTTTTGCCGAATAAAAATCAAAAATTTATTAGAAATTTTAGGTTTATGTGCATATTTTTCTCGCGATTTTTGGTGCATATTTTATGCGCATATTTTGCAATTTTATGTGCATATTTTTACAAACCCTATTTATCATTTACATATGTATTTCTTTGTCGGAAAATATTAATCATAGGTCCCAAATTCAAAATTGCTCAAAAACGGCCTGAATCGATGTGAAACGCATAAAAACGTTGTGAAAAATGCAAATGAGGGGCCCGCTTTGCGATTTGAAATAAAATTATGCAATTTGTTTGTTGAGAAGATGCTGGGCCAACGGTTGGGGGCGGGGAGAGAAAAGGGCTGATGCGAAGGGAATATGGCCATTCAATCACTATTCCATCAAAAATGGTCAATTTAATCCGCTTATACGATCTAACCCAAAAGCCCGATGAACTTCTCCAAGCTCTGCACGATTACAATTTAATCCCAAAAAATAAACCATGCCCAAACTGCAATTCACCGATGCAAATTCGACCACATAAGGCCGCGGCGGAACAATTTGTTTGGCGTTGTCGTGCGAAATACCAACCGAGGCCAAAGGAATCTTATGTGCAATGTGACACACAAAAAAGCATCCGAGATGGCACTTTCTTTGGAAGAGTTGAAGGGTTTGGGGGAGGAAGCAATTTGAACATGCTCCAGGTGTCTGATTTAAAAGTGTTTACATTTGCTTATTGCGCTAAAAACCAGCGCACACTCGACTACGGCGGCCAGTAGGTGGGGCGCCGCTCGCTCGCAACCCTTCGCTCGCTCGGGCGCCCCACTACTTGCTCCGTCTTCGCATGCTCCTTTTTGCGAAGTTCAGATGCTCGGCTTTTCGCACATGTGGTCTCGTGGGTACAAATTGATTGATATAGCGCATGAATTGGACATATGCTACCCAACTTGCATTAACTGGGCTTCATATTGTCGAGAAGTGTGTTTGCGCGCTTTTGTTGATAGCCCCAAACAGGTGGGCGGTGTCGGACTGCACGTTGAAATTGATGAAAGCAAATTTGGAAAGAGAAAGTATTGGCGAGGGCACCGAGTGGAAGGAGCATGGGTCTTTGGCGGCTTGGAGCGTGAAAGCGGACGCGTTTTCATGGAAGTGGTGGAGAAAAGGTGTTAGCTTATTTGGTAACTGTGAACTGAAAATGACCATATTTAAGAGATGCCGCGACCTTAATTCCGCTCATAAAAAAGTGGATTAGACCGGGAACGACTATTTTGAGCGATTTCTGGAAAGCTTATAGTGGTCTGTCAGCAGAAGGATTCGAGCATCTAAAAGTGAACCACTCGCTGCACTTTGTTGATCCCGAGGACCCGTCCATCAATACGAATCGCATTGAATGCTCTTGGCGGCATGCCAAAGAGTCCTTCTCGACTCATGGAAGAGTGAAGAAGCATGTACCGGGCAATCTTGCCCGGTACATGTTTACAAAGGCAGTGCGGGCTAAAAAAGAAGATCCTACAGATGAATTTCTTAAAATGGCAGCTTATGTGTATTCTGAGGAAGGGAAAAATGATGATGATGATGATAATAATGAATTGGACCCAGAAGATGTTGAAATTTTTGAAGAAAATTGATTTGTTATGAGTAAGCATAATCTTGTTAAAAACATAGAGCGGGCCTCTCATTTGCATTTTTCACAACGTTTTTATGCGTTTCACATCGATTCAGGCCGTTTTTGAGCAATTTTGAGTTTGGGACCTATGATTAATATTTACCTCTTTGTCTCTTAATAAAAGCGAGTTTGGCTAAATGGACAATGGGGTAACTAATAGAACCTCAAATAACATGGTTTTTTGTAGGTCACTATGATGGAAGAAGAAACAGATGCTCCCGCTTCTGCCAGCGATAAAAACATTAATTTATTGTCAGAGGAAATGGAGGGTTTAATAATTTGTCCTCATGTCGGAATAAAAAGTATTGTGCATATGCTACTTAAAACCTTTCGAAGTCCATAATTTTATTTTAGCACAACCAAAACATAAATGTGCTGTTGTTCGTGGAAAATATGCCTATTACCATTATGGACACCAGAACTTTGATGACAGCGGTTGGGGTTGTGCATATAGATCCTTCCAAACAGTTTGCTCATGGCTTAAATTACAAAATTATATTGATGCATCAAAAGCTATCCCATCACACCAGCAAATCCAACAAGTGGGCGTTTAAAAATATTAATAATATAGAGGTGATCAAACAATATCGAAGGTGTTCCCTATTTGTAATGTGCAGAGGCACGGATTCGTGATTAATGAATGGAAAGCCTATTTAAAAAAATTTGAAAATCTGAGATAAGTACCAGTACTACGAGCCGCACCGAGACGGCTTGTAAGTTACTTTTAGTTTATACTTTACCAAGGTTTTTTTTTAGTTATGAAAACAAAAATACATATATTAATGATTTTTTCAGTGTCTCGTTGACATTGGTGACAAACCTTCTAATTTCGTTGGCAGCAAAAAATGGATTGGATCATTGGAGCTGAGTTTCTGCTTTGAGACAATATTCAACATCACTTCTAAAATCCTTTCATCAAAAAGTGGTGCAGATTTGTCAGAACACGCCAGAGCACTCATCTATCACTTTGAAAGTGGTGGAGCTCCTGTGATGATTGGTGAGTCTATAGAAGTCTAGAAATTTCCTGACCCAATGTTCCTTTTTTTCGGGTTTTGTTACTCAATAGCCGGGTAATAGTACCGATGGTAGCCCCCATTTTTTGAAAAAGTTTTCTTTATTTTAAAAGTGATGTAAAACGTGTTTCCGGGGGTTTTCGGGGTCGCTGTTCTTCACGATTCTGGCATCCGTTTCGCCCATTTCCGAACCCCTGATCCGAATTCGAACATTTGGTCGAAAATTCGACCTTTGTAAAAAAATTTTTTTTGTTTTTCACATCCTATTTGTTTCCTATGCATAAATTTCTGCGATTGAAGAGCTTCGTAAAATTGAAAAGAAATTTTAAACAGCAATTCGGTAATACAACCGACACTTTTGAGTCGTATTTTCCAGAATTTGTGTGGCGTCAGCGTTTTGGTGACCGTGACAATTTGTTTTATTATTTTTGGCTGCATGTTGCAGTTACGAGTGCCAATAAATTATTGTTGATGTGAAAAACAAAAAAAAAATTTTTACAAGTCGAATTTTCGACCAAATGTTCGAATTCGGATCAGGGGTTCGGAAATGGGCGAAACGGATGCCAGAATCGTGAACAGCGACCCCGAAAACCCCCGGAAACACGTTTTACATCATTTTTAAAATAAAGAAAACTTTTTCAAAAAATGGGGGCTACCATCGGTACTATTACCAATAGCCGTTTATATAGGTGACCATTGGGTCGTATATTATGCGCGAGAGGTCATTCAGATGAAATTTGATTTGCAGGCGGTGGTCAACTCGCACACACAGTTCTTGGTATAGATTACAATGTTCGGCTTGGTGATTGCCAGTATTTGGTATTGGATCCACATTATACGGGAACGGATATTTTGGACGAGGTGCTGAGCGGACATTGGTGCGCCTGGAAGCCAGCATCATTTTGGAACAAAAAAGACTTTTACAACCTTTTACTTCCCGTAAATCCCATACCTAAGGCAGAAAGTTAAAAAATACAACTTGTGTATTTGTTTTTGCATAAAATGTATAGTTACATGCTTTTTTAGATCGGAATTTAGTCAGCGGAACTTCTGTTCAAATGTTATTTTTTTCTTTGTATTTTTATTCAATTTTTCTACCTCTTAAGGATGGTTATAATTGATCAGATCAGAAAACGTGAATTGAACACGCTCGATCCTGAGTGTTTTTTCAGGGATCAATGCGTGACAAAGCCTTTAGTCGATTCGTTGACTCATTCGTACACACTGCATGGTCATGCGGGATGTGTGAACACAATCAAGTTATTAGTTCAGAAACCCGAAGGCGAAACAAATTGTTCACAATTAGTTGGAATGCCGCTGGTACATTGTTGGCAAGCGGTTCGGATGATCAGCATGTGTTTGTGTGGCGTGAGGATGGACGGCTCGTGCAACGACTTAACACCGCGCACACCAACAACATTTTCTCCGTTTTATTCATCCCTCATGCCAGGGATCATCTCATTGTATCCGCCTCGGGTGATGCTCAGGTGCTTTTGCACGATTTGGAGCAGCAGCCGAGCTCCACTGCTGCTTCTGATGAAGGTGATCAGCATAGGCATCTCCAACGATGGGAGTGCGGTGGTCGAGTTAAGAAGTTGGTCACTTGTGCGGCCGAACCACGCCTCTTTTGGTCCACATCAGAGGATGGCGTGTTGAGGTATGTTGCTACTGTGTTATGCAACTATAGTATACACCACCCCCCTCCCCTCCTCGCCACTTAACCAGTCTCTCTAGTACTGTCACAAGAATACGCCATACCGGCGGCTTTTTACCTGCTCCATATTTTGACCTTTCTAATAAATCACAAAGAATTTTAAAAACGACATTTAAGACAATACGATCTACGCGACAACCATACAGTGGACTTGCTTACCATGGGCAATGAATACCAACTCAAATCATTAGCCATCAATGAGGCCAGGCCTGAAATGATCGCTGTTGGTCTAAGCGATGCGATGGTGCCCATTTATGACAGACGGAATATGAAGCAGCCAGTGTTTCGTCTCTTGCCCTGTAAATTAATGAAATGGTCTATCTGGTCATTGATATCGCGTTTAGCCAGCCTATATCTTTGCAATGAAGGCCGTTTTTTGTCCACCCATTTGGCTTTCAACAAAAGGGGTAATGAACTGATTGTGAACATCAGCTCCGACAATATATACATTTTCGACGTCGTCAGTGACCCGAACAGGAACGGCAGTCCCGATGTTCTTTCAACATTGAAAAAGTATAGTGAAGAATGTTTACATTGTGATGAATATTAGGTATTTTCTTGTTCTGAGGCCGCATTTTCTATTTTAAAAAACTCAATCAAGGGCACGCAGAACAGAAAAATTCGGTTGCCTTTATATAGTAGATTTTTGCCAGCCAGTACCCCCCTCTCCAGACCCAAATCCTTGTTACGTCCATGGACTTATCCAGGATTTGGGTTTGGGTAGGGACTTTGAGTCTGGGGGCGGGGGGAGGGGGGGGAGAGGTACTTGACTGGTAACGCAAAACGAGTTCTGTTTTAGCTTTTTATCAGATGACTCGAAAATCGTCCCATGGCGCCAAGAAAGAAATGGAACAATTCCAATTAGCTCACAACATTTACAAAACGCTAATGAGAGATTATTGTTCGAGGAGATAAGTCTGATAGAGAACACACAAGAACTCAGTGAAAGAATTGACAAATGCTCACAATTTTTGGCTTGTCACTGGGGAAGAGGGTACGTATTTTATTTAATATTACAAGATATTATAGTAGTATCACAAGCGTCCCATGTTCCCATCAATTACGGTCTCATCATTTTTACTGCGAGTCCCATTAGATTTATTTAAAAATAGTTATTTTAATTGGATTTCATTTTATAGATCTTAGTTTCTGGGTCATGTTTTTAAATCCCAAGTTTTCTTTCGTTACCATACATACACTCATCCAATTAAGTTTCATTCAACGCCTCGTATTTCTCTCCACACTGGTTGACAAAGTTGCTGTGCAACAACAATACGCTCAACTTAAACATCCTAATGTTTTCCTACACTGTTTGTCCACGCGAGCATGCTGCTTGTTTGAGCGTAACTGGGACGGTGATCAATTTGATTCGATCAGAGATTGTCTCATCGTTTTGCGCATCAGCCCAAAACATAAACCGGCACATTTTTTGCTCATCAAAAGCTTGGTCGCTCTAAAGCAACTGCCAGTAATTATCAATTTGACTTGGGGGCAGGGCAGGGACGTATCCAGGGGGGGGGGGGGTCCGACCAAAAGGCATAAACTTTCACTGATTTATTATCACTTAAGTTGGCCACCGATTGTTTCACATCCTACTACAATTTGTACCAATCCGACGAGAAAACAGCAGAATTGGAACTCATGCTAAACGAGAAAAAAAATGAGGAAGGTAGAGAAAGGGAGGGGGGGGGGGGAGAGATAAAATTGTTTAGCTATAACGATTTAGATTACAGGCGAAAAATTGTGGACCCCGGAATACAACGCAAATCATCGTGATTATGTGCAACGCTACACAGGTCATCTGAACATAAACACGGATATAAAGGAATCAAATTGGTTTGGGCCCAATGACCAGTACATTGTGGCGGGCAGCGATTGTGGTTCAATGTTCATTTGGGAACGTAACACACAGTGTGTGGTCAAGGCGTTCAAAGTGTGTTCAACAAACAAAAAGTATTTCGTTCTCAAATTAAATTTAGGGTGATCATTACACAGTGAATTGCTGTCAACCACATCCACAGCGTTGCTTGATCGCAACCTCAGGCATTGACAATGTTATCCGTTTCTGGGAACCGGCATCGGTCAGCTAGCTAACTATCCAGTGGGACTAGGTTTAGGCATTTGCTTACAATCGGTACTTTTCTTTTGACACACACTAAAGCAAAGGGTAGTTTGAACGATGATCATGATTCTGCGAAACTCACTAACTGTTTTAAGGCCTAAAAACTTAACCATTTAGACTGATTTAAAGAAGGCAACCGAAGAAGGGTTTCCAGAGGAAGCGGAAGGAAGGAACATCACAGAATTATACGAGCTGATGAAGCGAAATCGCCGTGTCCGAACTCCTGAACTTGTGTGGGAGCATTTGCTCAATTCGGTTGGACTTGGCCTTTTCCAAGTTGATTCAACACATGAGGAAGATGAAACGGGAAGGGAAGAAAATGAGGAGGATGAGACAGAAGGAACTCATGTCATCCGATGTCGACAGATGTAAATGACTTGTAACACTACTGGAACCAGGCCCTTAACCGGGGGGAGGGAACGGGATGAATTCCCCTCCCCTTGAATGCATCAAGGGAAGGAATGAATCTATTACCAAGTCACTTCCACTTACAAAAATTAATCCCGGACAAATTTTGTCAACTATTGTGATCTCTTTTACAATCCATTCATTGTCCCTATGCACAAGCAATTCTACGAATTGTTTTTTTTATTCATTTAGCGAAACATATATATGTGATGCATGTTCGAGGCGTCAAATTAATTTTTATTTATTATTTCATATCGGGATCAAAAATGTCGCCAAAGTCTCGGTAGTAATCCTAAAGATAAAAATAAGTATTGGTTAAACAGGTGTAGATAGTTAGTATGCCATGTTTAGGGAAAGTCTGGTGGCGGTGCCGCATGCGACACCCGCCAAAACTTGATATAACTTATTTTTCGCAAGAAAAAAGGCCAAACGAAGAAAATTAGTGTTCTTCGTAAGGAAATGAGGCTAAAAATGAAAAACTTGCCAAATAATGGTTGAAAACCAAAGTGTAAAACCCAAAAATGTTTGCCTTTTATGTTCCAAAAATAATCACTATTACCAAAATACGGTAATTGACTCACCTTATCAATTAATTTTTCCGCGGCTACCTCATTCTTCTCCATTTTGTATTGGCTCGACTTCAAATCCATCAGACTGTCCTCTGCGTCCATAAATTCCGGTGCAGCATGCATTTTAAAAATTGAATTCGCCTTAAATAAAACCAATTAAATAATATTTTTGGGGCTACTTATCTCGAATCCGATATTCATTTGGCCTAATTCTGAATCGCGTGCAAAACTCAGTCAAGGTCATACATAAACCAATTTAAGTTCACAATATATACATATATTTTTGTGGAGCGCCAGATCGTGACCCGAAATCCCCGAATTTCGTGAAATGAAAAAACCGGAGATTTCATTTCACATTCACAGTAGTCATGATCAAACAGCAGCCACGAAAACACATCAGAAACTGTTTTAATTGTTTTTTAATGAAAATTTAGCACCCCCAAATAAATTTCCTGTTTTTTACCCGATTCGTTTTTCAACCTCATTTTACAAGGGAATGGCGGGAGCGCAGATATAAGCTTAGGTGGATTATTTTTATTTGACCAATTTTAACGTATTTGTTTTCGACGAACATTGCCAAACAATGGTTTATCCCAATTTTGGCAACGTTCGTCAAAAATGTATTTCTAGGGTGAATTAGGGCGCTGATTACGAATGACCCCAACTCGGCGGCGGTAGGTAGTTTTAAAAAAGAGCAGAATAATTTTTAAGACGATTTTCTTTAAATACTGTATTATTTGTTTGGCAGTTTGGGCTAGGCTTCTTCCTCTCATCGATTTTTCGTTTCGCAATAAAAAAATCATTTCCATACTTATGTATGTATCAATATTTGATTGCGTTTAACTTTTCGTTTTCACATTTTTGCCGTCGGCACTCTCTGTCTTGTTTTTATTTTCACACTGTAATTCTTACGAAACTTAAGGGTATTTCTGTTCATCTACATATATATCGCATTCTAAAAATAAAAAAAAATCGACAAAACTCCAAAAAACGACAAAAAAATTGACAAAACAACAAAAAACCAACATAAAAAGAACAACATACTTTGCTTCTTCGCGTTTCTGTTGGTTTAAGGGTTTGAATTTCTATTATGCCTGTAGCTTTACTACATACATCAAATCATGTTCTATTCTAGTGCTTAATTATTTTACAAATAAAACAAAATCTAAGTGGTTCGTAGATTCTATTAAATACATAGATTTGCTGATATGTTTTGCCTTTTTGTAGAACTAAATATATCACTGTTTTTTGGGTTTAGTAAGAATAAAGAAATATGGCGCAAGCAGTGGCTCCCGCTCCAAATGCTAATGCTGCGTCGGCTCCGGCAACTCAGCCTCAGGTTATGGCACCGTCTTATCCGTTGGCTTCTCTCTATGTTGGCGACCTGCATCCGGATGTGATATTTTTTATTTACTCCACAGCTTGATTAATCTATGAATGTTCAGGTCACTGAGGCAATGCTCTTCGAGCGATTCAGCAATGCTGGTCCTGTGCTTTCCATTCGTGTGTGTCGTGATGCGATCACTCGTCGTTCGCTTGGCTATGCCTATGTGAATTTTCAACAGCCGGCCGATGGTAACTCACATTTCTTGGGTGTTATACGTTGTACTATTGCGTTTAGCTGAACGTGCTTTGGACACTATGAATTTCGACATGATCATGAATAAGCCGATTCGCATCATGTGGTCGCAACGCGACCCGAGCATTCGTCGTTCTGGTGCTGGGAACATCTTCATCAAAAATTTGGGCAAAGAAATCGATACCAAAGCAATCTACGACACTTTCTCCATGTTTGGGAGCATTTTGAGTTGCAAGGTTTTTGAAGACTTTGTGGTTATGGTCCTCCGCTTTTTTAGATTGCTTCTGATATTGAGGGAAGCAGTAAAGGGTATGGATTCATCCATTTTGAGACGGAGGAAGCTGCAAACCATGCAATTGAGAAAGTGAATGGAATGCTTTTGGACGGGAAAAAAGTGTAAGTCTATTCCATTAAGAATGGGATAGCTCAATTAATTATTTACAGTTTTGTTGGGAAATTTGTGCCGCGTTCTGCTCGCGAGAAACAAATTGGGGACCCATCAAGTCGTTTCACCAATGTTTATGTAAAGAATTTCGGTGAAACGTTGGACTCGGCAAAGTTGAGCGAGGTGTTCTCACAATTCGGCGAGATCATTAGCGCCCGTGTTATGGAGGATGAGAATGGCAAGTCCAAAGGATTTGGTTTTGTGGCTTACAAAGACCACGAGGGAGCTGCGAATGCTGTCGAAAAAATGAATGAAGTCGAAGTGTCGGATGTAAAGCCGGGTGAAGGAAAAGTCGTCCCGAAGTTCACGGTGTGCCGTGCACAGAAGAAGAGCGAGCGACAAGCGGAGCTGAAACGCCGTTACGAGCAATACAAATCCGAGCGCATTCAGCGCTACCAAGGAGTCAATCTGTATGAATTACATAGTGCACTTTCTTTCTTTCATCAACTAATTATGCTGAATTAGGTACGTCAAGAATTTGAACGATACGATCAATGACGACTTGCTTCGAAAAAATTTTGAGTCATACGGAAACATTACCAGCGCTAAGGTATATAGCTTCAAATATGCGATTTTCTTATTTTTTGGGCGATTTAAGGTTATGTGTGATGAGAACGGTCGCTCGAAATGCTTCGGTTTTGTTTGCTTTGAGAAGGCTGACGAAGCGACGAAAGCTGTTGTGGAGATGAACAACAAGCTCATTGGGAACAAACCGCTCTATGTTGCTCTCGCACAACGCAAGGAAGACCGCAAAGCACAACTCGCTTCTCAGTACATGCAACGTTTGGTGTGTTTGGGTTACAGTCATGACAAAATACTATCCTAAAAGTCCTAACAAAAGGAGATACGGCATCATTTGTGTACAAATAATTTGTCAGGGATTTATGACCAAAAATGTCTTTGTGGGGAATAAAACATATCTTTAATTAAATGGTTTAGGCGGCAATGCGTATGCAAAATCCGGCTGGACTCATGGGAACGATGTACGCGCCCGCTAGTGGTGGCTTTTTCCTACCGCAGGCCATTCAAAACCAGCGTGCTGCGCCGTTCATGCAAACACCGAATCTGTCTGGAGCGCAAATGCGTGGTGCAGTCCCACGCTGGAACAACATGGGTGGATTTAGTGAGTTTATGAGGTTTTTTTGTTTGACCAATACAAGCATTTCCATTAGATCCAATGCAGGGCTATATGATGCCTGCTGGCGGACAGTATGCGGCCGCTAATCAAGTGGCCCGTGGGCCTCGTGGCGCTGGTGGGATTGGGGGAGGGATGCGTGGCTCTTACGGGGGACAGCAGCGTCAACAGCAAAACCGTATGCCTGGCATGGGAGGAGGTCAGCAGCAAGGGATACGCTATCAGGTAAATATCAGAAACTCGCCCCCTCGGTGCATTACAAAACGCCCCCGCCGAAATGCCCCCGGCCGAATTATTTGTCTCTTCGGAGTTTGCTAGATTTAGACCATGCTAGATTTAAACCAACCGTAACCTCCGGATTGGTAGTCAAACGCTGGGAGTTGAAACTTCGCAGGGGAGGGGGGGGGATCGCACTCGCTGAGAAAATACAAAAAAAAAACAATTTGTAGGGTCCGCCAAAGGGGGTGCAACAGGGACAGCAGGTTGCTTACTCTTCGTATCCGATGAACCATCAACAACAGCAGAACCGTGGGATGCCATCACAAATGGGCGGCGGCGGTGGGGGTGCCGGTCATGGAATCACTGCACACCAGGAGCCATTGAACACCCAAATGCTATCTGATGCTGAGCCGACTGTTTGTTTGACGTCGACGCACAATAGATTTATAAAAATACTTTTTCCCAATAGGCGCAGAAGCAACTGCTCGGTGAGCGTCTCTACACGTTGGTGGGTCGTTGTTTCCGTGACGGCGATGCAGAGAAGGTCGGAAAAATTACGGGCATGCTTCTTGAGATGGAGAACTTCGAAATCCTGGTCAGTTTCTAATTACTTTATCATTTATTTTAAATATGTGTCTAATATTTTAATCTAATTATGCTTCTCCATCCCAGTTGTTGCTGGAGAATGAGGAGATGCTGCGCATGAAGGTGGATGAAGCCGCAGCGGTGCTTTACCAATCGCAGAAGGAGGCGCCGTAGAATTGGAGTAAAAGGGAAAGATTAAAAGAACCAATATGTTGTCGTGGTATGGTTTATCCATTATTTGCGTAAATTACTTCTGTTAATCATATTTGTTATTTCGGTGTTCACAATCACAACCTTTTTCCAAGTTTGTTTTGGTCATGTTTTTGTGGTCGAACTGTGAGGTTATGGGTAGAGTCGCAGGATGAGTTTTCATTTGTGCCGCGACTCCAACGAATTGATTGGGGTTGTGTACCAGGGGTGTGACTTCTCCCAAAAAGATGAGAGCGAAAGTTATGTGGGTTACTTAAAGATTGAACACAAACATGGCTTCAAATGAGTTTTAATGAGGAAGAAAGAAAATTAAGTTACGTAATGAGGATTTGACAAGGGAGCATCTGTGAAAATTGTATCCATTTTTGAAGTCTACACACATTGTCACCAGACATTTTTCGTTTTAACTATCCTTAGTTGTTAGATATCCAATCGGCTTGGACCCTATAAATTTCAACAAGAAACTACCAAAAATGGATACATACATATTTAGAAAAATCTAATGAGGAAAGATCACCAATCTTGAATGACTCGTGTTGACAATGTTTCTTGGTTTCTTGCCAGTCCACCAATGTGTCACCATCCATCGTTGCTTATCAGTGATCAGATAGGCGAGCCGGTTTGACCAGTCGATTTTCCATCTGTTTGTCTTCGCAGCAGTGGTTGACTTTCCGCGCAAGCGGCATCACTTTTCGCACTACTAACGGTGATGGTAATAGCCTGGTCATCATCCTCCTCCGGCATTGCCAAGGGAAGTCCAGATGCCATGGTCGTCTTGCTAAAGATCGATAGACCAGGGATGTGCCCAATCGCATTAATCGAATCGCAAATAGTCACATTTTGTAAAACGCATAATCGCAAGTCGCATTGTGCTGCGATTATTACAAAGAATTGACTTTTTGGGAGAAATTTGATAGCCACAAATAGGCGAGGTTCGAGTCTGACTACCGTATCAAACTCACTGAATTTTATCAGAAATGGGGATGGATGGGAGAAAATTGAGGAAATACGGCACTTCGACCTAGCTTGATTGAAACCCGAAGAATGATTGGAGCGCTTAATCTAATTACTTTTCAATCCTTTGGGGACTTTCGCCGGCGATGTGCTTTTGCTGCAAGGATGAACGCGACTCGCTGGTGATGGAACGCCACATGCCGGTGGCAGTCACTTCTAGACAAATACCGAAAAAATGGTATTCAATATATAAATAGCTGCTCGAACCCTTGCTGATGTTTATGTCGATGTCACGTGAGGGCTCCTGGATAGCGGCTAACGGGATTTTGATCACCTGAAGAGAGCATGGATGGTCAACTGGACAGAGAGTTTAGCGAAGACAGTAATCCTCCCCCCCCCCCTTCCCGCTTTGAGGGGATGAACAAAAGAGCCGAGGGGTTGAACCAGGTGCACCACGGACAATCTGCGGATTGTCCAGATACAGATAACGGGCGAACTATGGCTTCCAAACAAGCACTTAGCCCCTCTCACATTTCCGGATGACATCGGGATGTGTAGGTGAGCCTCCGTCTTCACTGCACGTATAGTCCCCTGATTTTCATCCAAGTCAATTTCGATTGCTTGGCCTTGCGACTCGCGCTTTTCCTTGTCTTCCCGACGGCGGAGGTGAAAGTCGGGCATTTTATCGTCCAAATACTTTAAGTCCTTCTCCGAAAAGCAGCGTTCCATGGCCTTACGTACAGCAACCATCACGACCAGCTAAGGATTAATCATATTGTAAAAAATAACAAAAAAAAACATTTTTTTCCCATTGCATTTTGTTTAATCAATACACTCTGACCGTCGACACTAGCCTCCCTACCCACCATGATGGGAAATGCGATTGAAGTGCTTTTGATTGATTTGACAGTCCAAAGTATTATCAAACAGGTAACTTGGAACAATGTAAATTTATGGATGACTCGGATTGGCACGTGACGAATGTAAATCTGAGAGGAAGAGAGACTCAAATGCCTTAAAAATATGATAAATAATAAATTATCAATTTACAGTGTCTGGCTGATATTTCATCGGCATTAGCTGAAAAAAAGAAACTGAAATGGAGCGATTACAGTTATGATTTTGGAAAACAGTATGGTGGACGGCAATCGATTCTCCAATCGGTAAATAGGACAAAAAATGTTCGTATGTATAGCTTACCCAAAATATCTGAATGTCTAATCGAACAATGATGCCGGATGGTACTACTTTTTCCGAACTACAACTTTTTTGATATCGATAAATACGCGTTACACTGATGATACGTTATACCGAAACCGTGCCGCATACAAACAAAAATGGACTGCAAAAAATAAAAGGAGGGAGACGAACTGACCATGAGAAGGATGCGGTCGAACAATTGAATCCCAAAAAGCGCAGAAATGCCCATGTAAAGGAAAACTCCGTAAAGAACAGGCATCGGAATGAATTCTAATATGGGAGGGATGGGCGGATATAAAAATGACAACAAATGAATTTACTAAGAAGCTTGGTCATTGTGACAGACAAGCCAATCAGAGCAAATGTGACAATGCCTGTAACGCGTTGCTCTCTAAAGTTAGAAGGCGGGAGGATTATATTTCAATTCCTTTCGAAAGAGGGCTTAAATAAAAGGGAACCTTTGATTCCTTTATAATTTTGTACCGGGAGATCTATGAAGAAATCCAAAGTCCAGAAATTCTTCCCTGTTTTTACACCAATTCCTAATAAAAAAAATTGGAGCCCGAAACCGGCCCATCCCTACATTGTAGCAATCTTAATAAACCCCCTGAGGTTCTCTTAAAAAGCGGAGTCCGAACCAATCTCTTAATTATTGTCCAGTAGGTAAGCATTATCAAATTTTGAGTAATAAAAATTTGAAAATTGTTGGAAACTTTTTTTATTTTCTGTCACCCACCGACAACCGATGAAATGAGTGCGTTCTCCCGGTGCGCGACTCTCTGATTCTACGCGTAACGAATTGACATGGTTTATGGAGAGCACGGTGGCGGCCACATAGATGGGAAGTCCGAGAAAGCCAACAATGACGATGAGTAGGGAAAGGACAAAAAGGTCGAGATGGTAACCGCAGCCTGAGAGGGCATAAAGTATGTATAAGATGACAACAAATCTAAAAGCCGGCAAAAGCCCTCTGTTGTGTCAGTCGCCCTGCAATCATAATCGTTACAATTCGGAGCAGCTCGAAAAGCCCCAGCCAAAACGCCCCCAAAAACAGCAAACAAAGAAATTAAAAGCAGTAACAAGATGCCCATTTCTGTGTCATCTTTTTTTCCGGTAGAGTGAGTCTAAATCTAAGGCAAAAAGGTTAGAAAGCGAAATCGTGGGCATTTCAAGCTGGGGGCGTTTCGGCGGAGGCATTTAGTAGTGCACGGTTACTATTACCCTTTTTCAGTTTGTTCTCCCGTCGATTGACAATGACAGTAGTGATTTGTTGGTCCATAAATATGAGGACACAAGCGAGAAAGGCCGGAATCAACGCCAGTGGGGCTGTCCACAGCGGGTTTCCATTGAATGGAGAGATCAGCCACCCGCGGCCAATCCATGTCGGCTAAAGCAAGATATTCAGTTAAAGAGTAAAATAAATATATTGCATCTCTTACTCTAAAGGTGGATGGTACGTTCAATTTGGGAGTGTTGATTCCAACTAAAAAGTCCAGCGAGCTCATGACAACAATGGCAATCATCACTGAAAATCGGGAGGGTGGAAATTAACCTCTTCTGTCAAATTTTGGAAGCAATTATGGGGGGGGGTGGGCAGGAAATGGAGGAGAGGCGGCTATTCGACTTTACATCGATTTGTCTCATCGAGAGAACTGTCGTTGATACGAAATTTGATAGTAAAATCTTATTGATTGTGGATTTAATGCCAATTGTTTGATTTTGGGTCCAGTATTCGAAATTGGGATAAATAAAGGTCATATTCGAAAGCAGCGCCATAAATTTCCCTAGAAACGATCTTTTATTTAAGTTTCAGGGGGGGGGTCGCAAAAGGGATAAGTGCCAATTCGGTTGGGGCGTTTTTTGTCCTGCTTATTGTTAGAGTCTCACCGGCAAAGTCGCTGAGCACCTGTCGCACATTGGACGGAAAATAACAACTGCTGCGCAGCTTCTTAATGAGGGGACAAGGAGTTCAATAAGACCTCAATAAAAATTTATTTATTCCTTTAATAGAATCCCCGTTTGAAATGAAAGGAGTTTCTAAGACGGTTCAAAAGGAGATGGAGTCTCTATTAGAGGAAATACGATAATGGTTGTTTGGGTACATGACAACTCACCGACGCCAACGCACATGTTTAGGCAATGATTTTTGTTAGTGTGTCAATTTCTATTTCTTAGTATTGTATCAAACGAAAGCCTTATACATTTAAAAGATATAATAAGCAGAAAGCAAAAGGGAAAATATAGGATTTATCAAACCCGAAAAGTCAGACTTTCATCAATTTAATCATTTATAATCTTTTTTAAAATTGTTTAACCGCTTACAATTAGCCTCTTCTTATTCCTACTTATAAACATAGTTTTCGTATGATATCAATAATATCGAAATTGGCGCAGTAACAAAAAGTTATTGCCCAAAACATAGATCGGGGAGTCGGCGAGTTGTATTGCTCCCTGGCGATCTGACTGTCCGTTACTCTTCTGTTGTTCACCTTCAGTGTAGTAGCCAGGAAGAAAGTGCTCAACATCAGCACCAGACTCATTAGAATTTTATCGTATAACACAAAACAAGAAGTGCCCTCCAGGATGCCCAGCAATTGCGTGCACTTGCCCAGGGGCACACGCGTGTAGTCCATTGGAGCGGTGGAGTTGGACGGTGGCAAAAAGGTATCCAAGTGCAATTTGTGTGCACGCGCCTCCACTTGCGCCATCGGAGCACCTGCCGAAACGCAGCGGCACTCATCCAATGAGGACACAGTAGTCAAATCCGGGCGCATGTAGCTGATCACCTCTAATGTATCACTAATCTGTAGTGGAAAGCGAGAGAACATTTATGATCAATTGTCATTAATGAATGAACCTACTCTCTCACCTTTAACAGCTTCATGCAGGCCTCGTAAATGAAAATTACGGCGATTAGCATGGCGAACGACTCTTCTGTGAAGCGTGTGATGTAAGAGACCAGCGAAGAGGCATCAGTGGCCACCATCAGAAAGAGGATCAGCGCAGTCCAAATATGGACCCAAAGGCGGAAAGAAAGGTAGTCGACGGACAAACTCTATATGTTGCGTGTTATTCCCAAATTAGCCCAATAAAAATGGCAGTTGGAACGAACAGTGCACATGTCAAACACGATAGTTTCAAAAACAAGCACGGGTCCAGTGGAACCGATAATAGTCAGCGGCTGTCCGCTGAACAAATGGTAAATGATCCCACAGATTGCACCACTGGCCATATTTTCCATTGCCGCCTGAAGGACCTTTTTTTGTTTGTTGCTGTTAAATCCAGTAGCGGTGGTAAAGGATTCTAATTTTAAAATAAAATCCGCGTCCGGATATATTCGTAGGGTTATATCCGTCCGTATCCATCCGATTTCAAAAAATCGTTATCCTTATCTGTCCGTATCCTGACAACCCCAACCCGCGGAAATGGTTTTAAGGTCCTTGTCCGTCTCAAAAATCGTATCCATTCAGGATAATCCGCGTATCGTCCTTGATCACCCTTGGTAAATCTTTCATTTGTCATATTGTAGGGCACCCCACCATTCGCTGATGTGTCGCCTCTTCCAGCAGTCCACCGAATGTGACAATTGGGGCGAGCAGTGCGAAATACATGAAGCAGAAAGAGGCCACGCATTGGAGGTTCAATGCGTCTGTGAAGTCCGAAAGGAAGTAGGGCGCGCGGCGACGGATGTCCGCAATCAGACCGCCGAACAATTTGCCAGTACGACGAAGCGCTGGGTCCTGTCCATGGCCGCCGGTACCATCCTCGTCCTCTAGACTGCTCTGAACGAGGCAGATCAGAGTTGCGGTCTATTCGGGAATCTGCTGGAACCTCCCGAAGCGATGTTTGCCTTTCCTTCCGGAGCTGCTCAAAACGCCCCCACACCAAAACGCGCCAATCCGAAACTTCCCTGCGCAAAAATAAAAATCCCAAATTGCCGAGAATGTCGCTAAAAAATATTTGCAATACTTAATAAAGTGAACGATGAAGAAAAATTTTCCTATTTTTTTGCGCGTAGATTTGAACCAGGGCCTTTTAACCCTAAAGATTTGATTGTGGTCTTCTTTTACTTCTATTTTGGATTTTTATTTTTTGTTTTGTCGTGGGAAAGTTTCGGCGGGTGTTTCGGTGGGACCGCTTCGCTTTCCCTTCCTACCTTTTTCGTTCCGTTCAGCAGTAATGCTGATATTCCATTTTTGTCTTTTGCATCGTCTTTGTTGCCGACTTTTGCGCATCCTTCACCCTTCATCTTTTCGTTTTTGCCTTTATCTACAGTAGACATCAGCTGTTTTTGTGCCTAAATGCCGGTTGGCAATAATAGCGGTATATCAATCGCGGAAATTTGTCAATAAAAAGGCATGTACTATGGTTAAATTTCGTCACTGTGGCCAAGAAACACTAAAATTGACGACCTGAACACGACTCTGCTGGTTGGGGATGGAACTTGGCGGTTCTATGCGAATCTTTGGGTCCCATTCTCCGGGCGGTAAGACAGTGACAGCATCCAAAAATTCGTCCACACCATCCAAAAGATCTGATCGTTGTTTGGCTTTGTAGGCCACCTCGTGGAATATCTGAAAATCATATATGGGTTGAAGTGGCATTTTCGTTATGTAGGATTGAGCGCAGATGACACTCACCTCATCCGACATCAAAGTGGCGATTGCCCGCCCGATCTCTTTGAACTGTGCCGCGTGTCCAGAAGGGCCGAGCAGTAAGAACAGAAAGCGCGTTGGTACTGGTACTTCTGTCAGATCACCGAGAAGTTGTGCTTTTTTCAGACGAACAAACGCGGTCACATGGTGCGTGAGGAAGTCAACCTAACGTTTGAGTTTGTAATGAAACCAGTAAACCCAAAATGCACTCGACCGAATTTTTCGTTGTGCCTAACTTTTGTTTTGCCAACAAATTGCTATAAATTTGGTATCATTCTCGTTTTTTCTAGTTTTTTAGAATTAGAGCAAAGAGTAAGAGAAGTTAATCGACTAAACAACTCACAATCAAAAGTTTGTATAAATTGATGAAACCCTGATTTTTTCGCAATGATTTTAAACCTGTAAAAATTACCTCTCCGACCAAAACGTTGGACGCTTCCACGCCTGCCGGCAGCTTCTTCATAAAGTGCATATTTCTGGCGAAGAAGTCGCTGCTCTGCGAGTTTTCCTTTTGCATGTCCTTGGGCAGTGAACCGACCTAAGAAAATATGGGATTAGGGGCACTCGGTCTGTGATCGGATTGTAGGGGTTGTCAATCTGTGCTAAATAATAAAGTGGACTTCCGTATATATATGTTGCACCCGATATTGAAAATCACCCGATTCTGAATCAGGTACCCGATATTGAACCAAAACGTCGCGGGTACCCGATTCAGAATCG
>JAKKIK010000972.1:0-20785 GCA_024500135.1 Heterodera carotae | reverse complement strand
GGACCGGGACTTGACTTTTTTTGAAAACCGGGACCGGGACCGGGACCTGAAAAAACCGGGATTTCCCGGCCCGGTCCCGGTCCCGTACAACCCTAGTCAGAAGTCCAGAAAACCTTGCCCTTTACCCAGAATATCCAATCGAGCATCCGCTTGATCCACCCACTGTGCCCCATCCACTGATCGAACCCGAACTCTGCATTGGATCACCGCAGAATTTGTGGCAGTGATCTTGTGCAAAAGTTGCGCAACATCCAAAATTTGCAGTCGTTGACCGCCTAATTCAAAGCGAACATGATCGGTCATCTGCTCAGAGTTGATCAACCAATGAATCTCAGTTTCCAACTGCTAAAGAAAAGAGAATTTCACAAATAGATCAGAATTAAATAAATGATCATAAGGAAATTCTGCCTAAGATTGCTCTAACCGAATTCATTAAATTGGGCACACACTCAAATGTTGCCATTGTTGGTAAATTGTTTGGCACAACGACAACTTTCACATCTTTTGGGCGATAGACAATGTCAAGAGTCGGTTCAGTTGGGACAGAGGAATGCTCTTAAATAAATATGATGAGAAAAAAACATGTAGCATTGAAAGGGTTTGAACCTTAGCATAATTTTGTTACGATAAGCGTACACTAAGGCGATTTAAGCGCCGCAGGGTAAATTTTGTGTAAATTAACGAAATTGTTAGGAAAATGTTTAAAAAACCTTTTATTTCTTCTTCCTAGTTGGAGAAAAGCTTCCGACAAAAAACTTTAAAATAAAATTGACTAAAACCCTGCCTTTTAATGGTTTTTTAATGTGAATTTTGCAAATTGTTTTCTATTGGACACATTTTGTCTTGCTGGATCCTTTGTCTAGGTATGCATTTCACCTGTTATAACTTGATAATCGCGACTTCTAGCATGGAATGATGACATTGAATTGTGATAGACATCGACCCGATAAATGCCTATTGCCAATTCGTCAGCCCGACGAACAACAAAATTGCCCGAGTAGCTCAGAAAATATTGAAGACCATCCGAATTCAACTAAATAGATGTTGGAGTTTTGCCAATTTTTCTACAAGAATAACTTTTTGTCCATCCTTGAACCAAGCCCAATGCAAACTGCTAAGATTTCCGCCAATTTTTAAGTTTGGAGGCCTCAGAATAAGTGAATGATATGGCAAAACATTTTGTTCAAAAAATTTATCATTTTCATCATCAAAGCCATGAAAATCTTAAAGGGAAAATGAATTAATTATGTTTTCTTTCAAAATGTAATTTTTTCTTTTTTTTATTATTTAAATCTTTAAATGTTAGCCTAAAGGAATTTATTTATTTATTTTTAATTTTTATAAAAATTCATTTAAAATTGTTGAACAAATTTTTACAGGTGACTGAAACATTCACTGATTGTGAAAAGGCACCGCCATACGCATTGGAAACATAGCATCGATAGAGGCCAGCATCACTGCTTGAAATGCTGGGGATGGAAAGCTGAGAAGAATGTCTTGCCAACGACTGGCCATTTCGATACCAAACAACCTTTGAAAATTGAGCAAATTCTTAACCTTTTTCCGAAAGAAGTTTTAAGACTAATTTGTAATTCTTTTCCAAAAAAAACTTATCAATAGAATCCTGAGACAATGTTTTAATCGGGCATTGGAGAGAGAAACGTGAATTTTCTTCAACAAAAAGTCGTTCAGGAAATGATGCATCATCGAAATAAATCTGTGTCGGTTTTATTGCCGATAATGGAGTTGAAATTCGCAAGAAAATAATAAGTGAAATTAGCGGAATATTCATAGACAGCAAATGTCGTCATGCATATCTTTACTAAATTCAATTTTTTATTTATGCTAAACGAGAAAATATAAATTTTAATTAAAAAAAAATGATCTAAGGCCACTAGCTTTCAAGTGCTTTTAGCTCGGGATTTTAGGTCCCGGTTTGGGTCCCAGCCAGCGACAGAATCACTTAACTTCAGTCTAACCAAAACTTCTAAGCATGTTGGGTTATTGAGTAATTACCAAGTTTGTACAATTACTGACTATCAAAAAGTCATGACCCAAAAAACACTGGAGCCCCAAAGCGATGAACTGTCTAACCTCTCTCTGTCTGTGCTCCCTTGCAAAACAGGATTAAAAGAACTAATTGGCATTATTAAATGTGGATGTGTTGGCGTTAGGTCAACTGGCCGATGGACAACTGGCCGAAGAGGACAACTTGACGATGGACAACTGGCCGACAGTAAATTTTTCGAATCTTTGCCTTAAAGATTTAAAAGCCAAATAAAATCGGCAAAATCTGAACAACATTCACTGGCGGTGCGACCGATTGCTCGCTTGACTGCGGATTTTTATTTGGCTTTTAAATCTTTAAGGCAAAGAAAAAGAATTAATTTACTGCTTAAAATGTCTTTAAATTGTATTTTAACAGTTTTAAAATAATTCGAAAAATTCACTGTTGGCCAGTTGTCCGTCGGCCAGTTGTCCATCTGCCAGTTGACCTTACACGGATGTGTTCAATATCATTCGAGAGAATTTTCATTTTTTTAAATTATATTTTAATAAATTTTAATTGTATTGATGTAAAATGACGACTGCAAACGAGGAAACAGATGATGGAGTGCTTGGTCAACAGCAAAACAATGAACCCATTGCTGGTCAGTCACCTCGAGCCGATCTTCAATTTTTTAGTAAATTTTGCCTGAATTCTGCTCACAATTTTGAGTATTTTTTGTTCTCAGAGAATTTTGAAGATCCTGGGCGCCCAGCCGAAACACAGTCAGCGCCCGGCGATCTATTGAAACCGTCCAATGGCTGGCGGCACAGACGCAGTCACAGGTAGTCTTCGGCAAATGCGATTTTTGGCATCGGTATTTAGCACCGCATTAATCTGCCGGTACACCGTTGGGTTAATAACGAAAAATACCTTAACGCTATGCCTAATAATACCGCGGTATATTGGTCTCGGGTTGTGCAAAACACTTTCCAAGATCGCATCACTGTGACACCATTGCTCATCCACGCCTGCAACAAGCGCAACAACAGCACTACCGCGGGAATGATGCGGAGAAGCCGTGTGCAAGTTGTGGTCGTCGATTCACCGCTACCACGCGTGGGACTAACGGCGCAAAAGCCGCTGTTGTTACAACCCCACGCAATCATGAGACTAATGAGGGGAATCGACGGTTCGTTTGCCTAATTTTTTAATCGCTGGCAAGAGACACAGAGTGAACCTTGCTTCATGTCATAAATTCATCCATACATAAAATACTTACTTTTGACTTTTATGGTAATGAAAAAAAAGTTATTAAAATAATTTCAAATAAATTTCGTTAGAATTCCAAAATTAAATGACCGAATCGCCTTTCACCCTTTTAGTCCACTTGCGCAGCCTCGAAGGTTGAAGAGTAGCGGTGGAAGCGGCAGACGGCACGCGCGCCATTCTCAGCCGGACACCGCGCATCCGATGCCGAGTTGCGCAGATGGACAGCCAAACAGAAGACAGCGGCGTGGCCATTTGCGCGGGACGCGGAGCAATGGGTAGGCACTTCGATTTAAAAATACTCTTATCTGATTTTTGTTTTGGGTTTTCAAAAAAAAAAAAATGCGCGAATTCAATCGAAAATTTCCGATTCGGCTATTTATGACACGCTTTCTATCGGTTTGCGACTTTAAAGAGCGATTTAATTTTTTTTAAGGTTTGCATCGGGTCCGCCTTTTCCGAGTCGTGCTGTGGACAAACAGCGACGACGGCAACATTCCTGCGACGATGATGAGAACAACGAAGACGACGATTATCTCCCCTCGGGCGCAACTCTGAATGAGCGCCAAAAACAGCAGCAATTTGCACTGATTGAACAGGTTTCTGGGTCTGTTCCAGAAATTTGGTTAAATTGCAAAAAAAAATTGCTTTCTCTCGGATTGGCGATACTCATTTTAGTGTTATATTTAAATAATTATTTGCCAGGAAATTAATGTGTTGGCCAATGAGACAAAATGCGGTATTGGCAGTTGGAGGTTATATATTTTTATCCTTTTGCTAAAAAACTTCCTATTTTAAGACCAGAATGGCTTCAGAAATTTGCACGAAAGGAATGGATGCTCATTTTGCTTTGTTGGTTAGTTTTAGTGTTTTTTTAAAGACTTGAAGATAAAGTAAAAAACAGCTAATTGTAAGTGTTAATTGTAAGGCATTTTTTAACATTTTTGACTCAAAATTTGCGTACCCTAAGAAATCAGGATATTTGCGCCCAGACAGTCAGTCATGCCTAGGAATTTACACCCCCTAAGAAAATAGCTTTTTAAAGTTTTTGTCAGCAAATTATCGTATTCACGTGACCGTAAATGCCCGCGGCACGCAAATGTCTGCTGGTCATGCGTTTTGTTTTATAGGTTCTGCACCATACAGGGAATGATTGTCAACGGACTGTTCCCCTCCTCAATTTCGACAATTGAACGCCGTTTTCAGTTCTCCACATCCACACTTGGTCGCATAATGCAAGTAAGCAATTTTTTTGGGTGAATTCTAGTTTTAAAAAACTAACAGCAATTTCATACATGTGCGGTCTGATGAGATTTTTTTGAAATTTGGGTCACAAAATTGCCTATTTATGACCTCAGCTACTCGAACATTTTCGGCCCGAGTTTGCGGGCTGTATATTAAATAGAAAGAATAAAAAATAAGTCTTCCATTGGGTTTCAGGGACGCTGACCACGAATGTATATGTGTATATGTATAAAACTACAATTTTAAGTTTTATGACTTCGGTTATGTGCTGTTCTGCATTCCCGTTTCATACTTTGGCGGTCGCCATTCAAAGTCAACGGGTCTTGGCGCGGGTTTGCTTCTGATGTCGGTACGTGTTATTTTTCACTGCTAGGTTAGGCAGCTCATACACATGCTCTGACATTTGAGCTTCGGACTTTTACGCCCCTAGTTCGCACACGAATTTTGCGTATCGGACATTTGCGTCAGGGAAATTTACCAGGATTTGCGCGCCCAGCTAAATACGGACACGAATTATCAATTGACCGCTAATATCCGGGACGCGAATGTCTGAATGCAAGTTTGGAGTAACTAGCCCATATATCATGTACTTTATAGTCAGGCAGGTTATAACCATTATGGGTTGAGTGCTGTTTTTTTTTTTGCCTATTTTATCACAATTTCTAACAAATAAGTCAGTGACTGACCAACATATTCTTAGCTTGGCTCTCTGGTGTTCACACTGCCTCATTTCTTGGCCGAGCCCTATACAACATCGTACCAAATTGAAAACACCGGGCTCTCACATTGCTTAAGCGCTGATGGTTTACGAGAATTTTCTGAGGAAATAAATAAACCTTCAATTTTCAGCTTCAAACCGATCCACAATGCTTGATCCTCTTTCGAATAGCACAATAGAAAATGCATTTGATCAGCAAACGCTTCAAGGAATCACCGGGTTCGAGGCGCTTCAAGCTTGTCCATCGCCAGAAAATCAGGTATTAAAATTTTTTGCATTTTAAAGGATTCTCACTGGAGAAGGAGGAAAATTGAATTGTGCCTGATAAAAATATTTTGTGACTTGATAAATTTTATTTTATTTTAGCCCGGCACTTTTCGTTATGTGTTCTTGTTTTGTTTGGCACATTTCATGCATGGCGTTGGCGCCACACCGCTGTACACCATCGGCGTGTCGTACATTGATGAAAATGTGTGTTTCCTTTATAATACTTTACAATATAATAAGTCCCTCACTTAAATGGAGAAAATCCTAACAGAAAGTCTCTCTTAATCCTCCTAACCATCAACCCGAACCCTCAAAAAAGATATAATTAAGGTTGGCCCGGTGCTTTCGTCGCTGTACATCGGCGTGTTCTATGCATTCGCAATTTTTGGTCCGGCCATCGGTTTTTTTGCCTCCAGCAAATTCCTTCTTTGGCACACCGATTTTCTTGTTACCGGCCAAAAGCTGCAGAAATTGTTATCACGCCACACTTTTTTTCATTCATTTTTTTTGTCTTTTCCAGGATCATTGATCTCGACGAGACGGACCCAAAATGGGTCGGCGCTTGGTACCTTGGTTTTCTGTTGGCATCATTTCTTGGCTTTTTGGCTGTTTTTCCGATTCTTATCTTCCCAAAACTTTTGCCGGAATCGTTGAAATGGCACAGGTGCTTTGGATATGTGGTAGAATGTTCTATAACAATTTTATAGTACCGCCTTTAAATATTTTCTTGCTTCGGGCTTTTTATTTTTCGGGTTTTTCTCTAATTAGCTCGAAATTTTCTGTTCCAACGAGAGCATTGACCCCTCCCCTGCTCGAGGGTTACCAACCCTGTCGGTCTGGGCTCGCATTAGCATTTTTGGCCGTTGGCTATTCAAACGAAGCAAATTGATTATAATTCGTTTTTTTTATTTGATATTTCTTATCCAGAACACGTCTTCAAGAAGAGACTTTGGGGCCGAAAAAACGCTCGCCCGAATGTTGTGGCATACCACCGTCGTCCGGAAATCGAACCGCCGGGAACGGGCGCATCGACGGTTCAATTATTTACCGCATTTCTTTCTTTTATTTTAGAATAGCTTCATTAACAGAACTTTTGATCACCCGACACTTTTTCCTTAAAAGATGGCAATGAGCAAGCGGCAATGGTCCAATTTCAGTCCACAGCACTGAAGTCTCGTTCGGGCCCAATTTGGTACCAACTCTGGTTGGACGTTCGCCATATTCCAATTGCCATCTACAAAATTTTGCTCAATGTACGCCGTGAGAACGGGGGGACCATGAAATCAATATCCAAAAATAATAAATAATTCAGGGACCTTATATGTTCATCACCTTGGGCATGTCCATTGATGGTGGGACTTTTGATTTTTACTATAAATGATTCATTTGGTTTTTTATTTATACAGGACTGATTGTTACGGGCTGCTCTACGTTCATGTCCAAATACTTAGAGCGCCAATTTGGTGTGGCGCCCAGCAAGGCAACACTTTACATGGGGTGAAATAAGATAAATTATTTCAATCATTCTCAAAATGGGTTTCTTTTTTCAGTTCCATCATGGTACCGATGGCCGGCTTTGGCACAATGTTTTCCGGTCTGATCATCCATCGCTTTCGGCTGAGTTGTGTACGCACTCTCCAATACTCCATTGCGTAAAAAACAACTATTTTGATCTTGATTGAATGAGAAATAGCAGTTTGGTACAATATTTTGAATATGCTCTTACTAGTTTGGTGTTATGCTCGCTGTTGCTGTCACCAATGTATTTCATCTACTGTGATCATGATCAACTGGTGGGCATTGAACGGCACTATCCTGTGGACGAGTGAGTCACACATATAACTGTGAATTAAATTCTTTACCCTTACCGGAATTAACTGTAACCGTTTATACGAAAACCAATTACCGGTGAAGACTGAAGTACCGATACAGTACAATATGTACTGGTTGTAATGCGGACATATACAAAAATAAAGATAAATTATGGTTAAGTCAGAAAAATACCGGCACCAAATTCTGTACCATTTTTCGTGAAAAGTACCAGTTACGCTCAACATTGATCTCAAATTATTTTCACAAAAGTGCCCCTGCCAACCATTACGATGCGCTTACCGGTGCATTTGCATATCGGTTGGATGCGCGTTGCAATGCACATTGTCGCTGCTCACACGCTGAGTACCACCCGGTGTGTGCCGAACACATTGACGGCTCACAGATGGCCTACTATTCGCCCTGTTATGCCGGCTGTCCGCTGCCCTATTCAGCACAGACAAAGGAATACCTGAACTGCTCATGTGTGCCGGATGAGATGAAGGCTGGCACACGTCGAGTCAAGCGCGGCTTCTGCGAGTCCAAGTGTCGCGGGCTGTTTGCTTTCATGGTAATGATCAAAAGAATGACCAGCTTGAAACCTACAGTATTTTCTCTAAATCAACCCTTTTCAAGGTGTTTTTTGCGCCATTCTGCTTCTTCACTTTTGCGGTTGGCATTGCGCTGATCACTGTGGTGCTAAGGTAACTATTTGTATGGGTGTATCTCGCAGCTTTGGACAACTTAAACTCATTTAAGAACAGTCGATTATGACGAGCGTTCATTCGCGCTCGGAATTCAATGGATTCTTGTCCGTATCATTGGCACCATCCCAGCACCCGTTGTGTTTGGTTGGCTGTTTGATGTGAGTGCATAAAGTGATATACTCCCTCTCCCTACACACGAATCATTTACCACCCGGTTTTCAATCACAATCGAACAGAATATGAAGTGACCAAAAGTCGTTTGGTCTAATCAAACTCGAACTTTTTTTTAAATCATACCTCCTTTTTGGGTGGTTCAATCGCTAAGCTTCTGATTGATTAGAAAAACTTATAGTTCTCCTGTATTCGCCAACATTTGGACCCATGTTCTGGTGAACCGCATGGCTCCTGCATGCTTTATCATAACAAGAGTTTGGCCGATTTATTCCTAGCCTTCACGGTGGCTGGACAGGTAGGTGTTACAATATGCTTACACGACCAGGGATGGTCACTGATCTGAAATACAATGTCCGGTACCAAGCTCGTATCCAGAAAAAAATTTCGAGGGAAATGGTGTAAAAAAGAAATTTGCCATTTCGGGGGCGGTGGTCATTGGGTAAATTTCCTTCCATTTGCTGGGAAAAGGTAAATTTTCCCCATTTCGGGGGGGGGGGGGATTCCCCCCTTTCCTGGATACGGGCCTGTCCGGTATATTCGTTTGGCTCGTATCCTATCTAATCGGTTTCTCAAAATTATCTGCAGTTGATTGCACTGGTTTGCCTGATCGGCGTGTTGATGTTTTTTGCGCATTTACTGCACGACGACCCGTTGCCAACCAGCGCTGCACCCGAAGAGATTGCCATTGATGCCTACCAGCCATCGTCGTCACTTGCAACAGCAGTATACGAAAGCGACAAGGATGGCACATTTTGTGGTGTTGGTAATGCTCCAGCAGTTGACACTGTTGAAGACGACGACTTCGACGAGGCAGAAGAGACGGATGAAGACGGAGCATTGGTTATTGAGGCCACAACTAAGCCACTGTTGTGGACAAAATCGGCGCCTCATCAGCAGCAGCAGCAGGAAGAGCGATGGAATAACATATGAATGGACGCAAGGAAAAAGAGAATCAGCGTCAAATTACAAAACCCAGAAACCGATTGTAACCATAATTCATGATCCAAAAGTCATTATTGATGATGACACTAAACTGCTTTTTATGCTTCATGCCTAAACCGTTCAGGTCAAGTCAGCAGGGAACAACTCAGCTCTGTGTGCTTAAAGCTCGGATTACACAATTAAAAATAATTTCCGCGTGTTTAGAATTTGATTAATCGTATAGCTTTAAAAAAACAGTTTCCACAGCCGATTTGACCAGAATCTCCCACCTTTGAAATTTTTTGACTTCTTCATAAATTTAATCAGAGCTAACAAATGCATCATCCAGTTGATGTTTCATTGTTTTTTCAGAGGTCCGCATGGATACAAATTTTCGAATCCGAGTCCGTCTGAATCCGTCCGATTTCTCAAAAATCGTTATCCATACTCGGATATTCGCGGATCCCAGCTGACGCGGAATGGTTTTCATATCCGTGTCTGTAGATTTCACAAAAATGGTTATCCGTCCGTGTCCGAACAATCCGCGAATTGTCCGTGAGCACCCCTGGTTTTTTTTGAATGAATTGGTTGTATGCCTTAGCCTGCAATAACAGAAAAAAAAGGCAAAAAAAAAAAATGCATACAGTGAAAGTGTCAGATAAGAAAAAGAAAAACCCGGTGTTCGTCAAATAAAAATAGACAAAAAGCAATCACAATGCGGTAAGGCAAATGTTGAGCGAATATTGTTGGTCAATGCCCAAATATGTGTCAGACATCAAAGAAATAACCAACGAATGAAATCCCCTAAATAAAAAACAAAAAGCCATTTATTTAAAGAAAAGGCATAAAAATTTTACGGCTCATCCGGTGTGGTGAAGGAAAGACGAACATATTTGTTGTCGTTTGTCCTCCTGTCCCATGGTGGCACTCGTTCAACAGACCATATTTTCTTTGACATAGCGTCGCCCATCAGCAACACCCAACCAGCCCTCCGCTTCTTTGGGTATTTGGGACAGAAAGCGGCATCCATTTGGAAGTGCTAAATTATGCTTAATTGAATTGGACATATAGTCGGGGAGGGGGGTAATGTCCTTTTCGGGTCCATTGTGTTTGCGCTCCCGTGAATTTGGGGTTATATGTAGGCTAGGAAAAACATATACGGGTATGAAATAAATTATTCCGAAACGAATATGGTGTCGTCCAGGGTGGGGGCGGATCGGTGGGGCGAAAAATGCTCACTCGACATGGCCCATGCAATTTGAGTGCCAGTCGCAGTTTGTACAGGCGGGTACAATGGAGTGCAATGGGCTCGGAATGTGCAATTGGTTCAACCCTGATGTCCACAGCTCTTTCCACTATTCGGTCTTGGAGTACCGATTCTTCAATTCTCAATACAGGCCATCTTAGCAAGCCTTGAAGAAGCTAGAGCAAACGAAAATGTAAGTCTACTTCGAATGGTCCGAATATTGATTTGAACAAAGTGACCGAGTGTCGAATTAATTTCGGGATTTTTATCTATATCTTTTTGGGTCGTATTCAGTCGCTATCTGGGCCTACAATACCAATCGATTGATACCAAGGCCCGTTTTCCGACATTCGGACACACACAATATCCGTTCACGCCCGTCCAACCTCTTTGGCTTCAAACTCCTTCAGAATGCTTTTCTTTTTTAGTCTTCTGATCAGTTGTTGTTCAAATTCGCTCTTTTTGGTTACGTCTATCGCATCGTCAATAGCGTAAATGCCCAATTGGTGTTGAAGTTGTGGGATTGTACAAAATGGCCTGGAGTAAAAAAAAAATAAAAAATTTTCCCAATTAATCTTTAAATTACGCAATTCCATCAATGGAATGCGCACTGAGATGTGGCAAACACAGCAACGGGTGGTCAGAGTACCAGCGGGCCTGGTAAATTTGTTGAAGTAACACCAGCACATTAAGCGCTG
The DNA here is from genome assembly GCA_024500135.1 of Heterodera carotae. NCBI lineage: Eukaryota > Metazoa > Nematoda > Chromadorea > Rhabditida > Heteroderidae > Heterodera > Heterodera carotae. The sequence continues at coordinate 9,744 of JAKKIK010000972.1, read as the reverse complement.
TATCGAGCAGTGCGAATTCCAGGCAAATGTCAAACATCGCCTAATTGTAAGAGGAGTCAAAAACAATTTGAAGACAAAGTTGCTTGCCTGTACTATCCGAATGCAGGATTCAATGATGGAGCGTTGGTCAGTAATGTAATCGACAGGCAATTTCATGCGCGAAAAGTGTGCCTGGTAGAGTAGGTGGGCCTTCACATGGGGTGAACCCCAATCAGCGGAGGAAGACAGTTGAATGGGCAAATGGGACTGGATTTCACTAAATTTTCAAGATAATTTTTCATTTCTTGTCCTTTTTCATTAGCCGGTGGGGGACTAGGGGAATAAAGCATATTCGCCTAATACACACCTGTTGATCTGGTCTTCATTGTGACGAACTGGGATTTCCTCGTATTCTGGACAGTCCTGGGAAAGAAATCAAAACAATAAAATAGCAATTTTTGGTACCGCTAAACATTGAAGCAACTCCTCCACAGACATGGCACCATGAATGTGCATTTTGAAGTGCCGAACGCTCAAATGTTGTAGATAGTATTTGCTTGCAATTCGGCCTAATGGAGTTGGATCAATGGTATCATTCTCTTCCTTAAGAAAACGTGCAAATTTCGTAAATAAATCAAAAATATTTCGTTTGTTCATACTTCATCAAGAACAACACAACCGGACAGGCAAAGCTCCGCCAGGCATTCGTCAACAGTTGTGCTCAAAAAGCGAGTCAATTCTTCATCGCCTAATTGTTCAAGACCATAATAACTGAAAATGTGAATGCAACATAAATAGCATTCAAATGGCCTAAACAAACGCGGGATTGGCAAACAGTCGCCGGTACAAATAAGTGTCGGCCAAATAGCCAACAACCTGTTGTCGGTTTGTGATGAGTCCGGAGCAAATTTCAGCATTCATATGGTTGGATAACACCGGCAAAAGGCTGTAGAATTTGTTAAAGTTTTTCCGAAATCCAAGTCAACCCCCTCCCCCGTCTCGTTTTGCCCACTTTGATTCTAATGGGAATGGCTCGTATAGGAAGCGCTTGTAGAAGTTCTTTTTGGTATCTTGGACGAGCACTACCGCAACAGCGGACGTGTCAAACTGGGGACGTCCTGCGCGGCCAATCATTTGCAGAACATCTGTATAAGTATTCGCAATAAAAGTTGAAGATAAAAGCAAGTGTAGGTAGACATGGATTCAAATTTTAAAATCCATGTCCCAATAAATAGTTCGTTTTTATCGATCCGTATCCGTGACCAACCCTGGATGAAACCCATTCATAATGCAATTTATGCAACAACAAAGGCTCACCTGTCACCGGAAAGTCGACATACTTATGCGTTTTGCCATCATAGTATTCGGTACCCTTCACAATGACCAGATGAGCAGGCACGTTGATGCCCCAAGCAAGCGTCGCAGTTGCCACTAGCACTTGGATTTTACGCTCAACAAAAAGGCGTTCGACTAGTGCACGTTCAGCCTGGCAAAAAATTACATCAAAATTTTTTAAGCATTAGAATCGAGGGGCAACGGTAGCGGGAGTGGGAGCGACAGACGAAGTGCCCTCGCGATATACCACATGCAGTCCAGCGTGGTGCATTCCAACACCGAAAGTGAGCGTCAGTCGCAGGTTGTCGTCCTGCACACTCGTCAACGTACGCTCCAGTTCCGCTTGGCTCATGCCCAGCCACTGCTGATGTGTGTGCTCCCCTTCACGCTGCAACAGGCCAAGCAGTGCCATCGCAGTCAGCCGGGTTTGTCGTCGAGATGCAACAAAAACCAGCGTAGGTTTGGCGGGCGAGAATTGTTTAATGTACTGTGTAAGTGTAAAAAAAATTCCTATCACAAACTCTCTCTCCCGGGGGATTGTGATTGGGACCATACCTGATAAGCGGGCTTGTTCATCAGCGCCATTCGTGGACAATAATGCTGACCGGGAAATCCATGGATGTGCACTTGTACAGGCACTGGCCTGACATTGGGCCTGAAGTTAAACAGCCCGTGATGCTCCTGGACGCCAATCCATTCGGCCACATCGCCCGCATTTGCTAACGCGGTGGAGAGACCAACGACGCGAACTGGCAGCTTGGCAAGTTCACGACGACGTGCCATCGACTTGATTCTATAAAAACGGGCGAATAAATAATTGGTCATAGATAAGATCAAAAATGGACTTAGCACTTATTGTTAGATTTACACTCGAAAAATGGCAAGGATTTTCGGCCCCAGTGAAATTCGAATATTTACGACCCGCCATAGTTTCAATCTCAATATTTTCAAATGCCTTTCGATAAATTATTTCGAGTCCAAATATCGTGTGTCGGATATAACCAAAAGAACACAGATCGAAGGCCCACCGTGTAATAATCGCTTCAAGAACAGCACCACGTTCGACACCGAGCAAATGAATTTCGTCGATGACCAACAGTTCCACCTGCTTCACATAGTGTCTCGTGTCTGCACAACGTGTGATACCGTCCCATTTCTCGGGAGTAGTGATCAGAATGGATGCACGGTTCAGCTCGTGCACTTCGGGTGTATTGTCGCCGGACACCTCCACAATACTGAAAATTGGTTGACCCCAATTCTAGGTAAATAATGCGATGAGATGCTTACGGATGGCCAAGCTTTCGATGGAATTTCTCCTCCCAGTCCAACACGCGCTCGCGCACCAATGCTTTCAGCGGTGCAATGTACACGCACTCAAAAAATATTATTGGAAAACAGCAATCTCGACCATTCTATGGAGTGTGCTTCGTTCTCCCCCTCCCGGAGGCCTTTTCAAATGTCGGAAACTTAGGTCGAAAAAAATATTAAAAGCTTAAGGAAAGAGGAAGCTAAGACTGGAAGAACGAAAAAAAGTAATGGCCTAAAAAAAGCTTATTTTGGTGACTTTTTGGCTAAAATTCTTTTGAGGGATGTTCAAACTACACCTTTTTCCCGGGTCGTTCATTGAAGAGCCGGAAAATTGCCAACTCAGCGCACAATGTTTTTCCGGACGAAGTTGGCGCTCCGATCAGTGTGTTCTCATTTGATGCATACAATGTGTGGAACACCTGCGATGGGTCCATAATTCATCTTGCAAGAAAAAAATAACAACTGACCTGGGTTTGTACAGGATTGAAAAATTCAAAGCTATACAAGCTTTGAAAGCGTAGGTTGCCGAGAGCAGATAGTGGAAGCGGATCCAAATCCAACAAATCTGTAATATTGTTGAACAACTGGCAATTAGGCTTTTTATCAAAAAAAAAACCCAAACTTGTTATCAATCAAAATCTATAGGATTATAGAAACAATGATAAAAGCAGAAATGATGAACGACTTCACGATAGAATTTTTAATCGCTTAGATTCTGTTTAATCATTGTTAATCATCCTCAGCGCACCAGTGTGTGGCTTAATTGCTGACGGCAAGATGCTGCGTGCCAACGACAATTGCACGACAGTGTCGTCTAGCACAAATGCGTCGCTGGCCACCCGTAGCAAATAGGAATGTTTTATCTGGTCCTCGTTCACTGGAATGGTGAAGATCAACCGCTGGGGTTCGCCAGAAAGTGCCTAAAGCATAGCCAAAATGTTATTTTGCTCTATACGGCATCCGGACCGTTCGACGGATCGCCGGGGGGAAGATTCCGGAGAATGGTTGAACAAAAGGCCACAATTTATTGAGTTAACATCCCCGAAACCTACAATTCTCTTGGTGAGAAGAAAGTTTTCATAGTGAAGAATTATGTTCGCGTCCGAGTCCTCAACGATAACCCAAAAATGTTGAGCAGAACCCAGCAATGCATTGTTCCACACAAAGGTAGGCATCAGCAGTGCATCAATTTGGATGATAGTGCTGGAAAACAAACAAGTATTTAAAGGTGCTAAACTAGAAAGTTTTCCCAGGGTAGGGGTTTTCTTTTTAATGCTCGGACCCGTACCATTTTACGGTTACCGGTCCGGTATTTTCGACATGTTCCGAACGGTACATCGACCAAAACTTTTCTGGTATCGGTATTATACCGAACGGTTAAATTTTAAAGGTGTCGCAAACTAGGGTATCAAAAGGCTAAATGGGAGGTAGGACCCGGTGATCGGGCGAATTTTGGCTTCCACTTCAATGACGGGCAACATGCGAATTGCATCGTAAATTTTCTGTCCATCGGTATGGCACAATGTGCCCAGGTCTCTAGGCGTCATGTCAAGCAACGTGTAAAAGTTGAGACCGCGATTTTCAATTTTTTGCACCGTGTTGAAGCTGATCATATCAATGTCGGCTAAATGCCTGGAAATAAGATACGAATTGTCATAAAAAGAAACGCTGGTACAAACACAAAAAGGTAAGGGTAAAGAATTTTGGTCCATTTAAATAATGCTCAGACCATGAAATTATATATACATATTAGAAAAATAACTCAAGAAAACAAGCTTTACGAATTTTAGCATTTTTTCTCCAGTCGGAACAGCAAATCTTTATCGTTGCCCACAAAACCACCTTAAAGGTGAATTAAAAGGCCAGAGCCGTTTCTCGATGCACTTTGCCATGGTCAGACACGCCTCAGTCGTTTGGGCCCAGCAGCGGCGTAACGCAATTTCAAATAGTGCGCGAGCAATTCGTGTCGCATTCTGCGAGATGTAGTAGAGCTCAGAGATCAGCGCAAAGTTGGAGACCATCGCACGCGAAATGTGACTCTGCGCCGAATGTTAGATAAAAATTGTCAGATGTGTTTAAATCAGTCAAAATTAAAAATCGTATGAATTTTTAGACCACATAGACCATGAGACCCTCGGACCGATAGTGAATGCATTGTACACCTGAAGAAGGCAGTTGACTTTGCCCGCCGTTGTTGCAAGTCCACCGCGTATTTTCAACGCAGCCCCAAATGATGCCAACTCGTCCAAATCAGGCATCTCACTGTCACGATTCTGTTCAAAATAAACAAATTTATTGTGCAGCTGTTTTAAACACTTCATTAATTTGTTAAAATAAACCTTGATTTGTGAAAATTCGCTCGATGATGCAATCAGTGAGATGATCATTTCGTCAGTCATTAGTTCAGTGAAGCGGACAGGTCCAGTTTCGGCGTTTAACACCTCCACCGTCTCGAAAGTGATATAAAAATGCTGAAATTAAGGTGTATAATCTGCGGAATTAGTTCCCAAGAATTTTATTCCATAGTGACAAATTAAAAAACTAGGCCCAAAATAGATCACGATAAAAGGTTACCAGAAAATTTGAGACACCTACCGAAACAATTCGGCCCAAGTCGGTGGCAGAAACGAATTCATTTCTTAAAAATAAACAAATTTTTTAAGTACATAGGACAATTTCTAAATATTTTATTTTACACAGGATCATAACGGATCATCCGATTCAGATCCAAACGCCTCGCAGCGGAATGGCAAAAATCGTTTAGATACGCGGCCAACGTGGGCTCACGGCGCAATTCTTTCCACTCAACACCGTACTAAAATAATTTACTACACAGTAAAATAATAATATATTTTAATACCTGGAGGGGATTTTTGCGGATACGGATGTAAAAGTAGGTAAAGCGTATCCATTCAACTGCCTCTTTGATGTTTGAAATAGCACCTGAAAGATGGAGAAAAAATACAACTCGTTTCAGTCCGCCCCCCCCTTTCCCGAATCGCTTTGCGCACGGCTAGAGGCCCAAAGCCGAACAGAGCAAATAATTATCAAATTTTGAATAGTGTGATCAATCTTGGGCCTATTTGTCAGCACTCAGATACTGTTTGTTCATGTGACATTCGGACTGTTCGAGTTTTGGCCGGTGACGGGAAGGGAAAATGATTAGGGGAAAGGGCAGGTAATTAATTGGCCAGGGTTCGGGTGTGGAAAGTCTGGGGGGTTGGTTGGCATCAAGAATTTGGGTTAGATTTTCTATTTAAATATGACCACCTACCGCGCGCAATTTCGGCGTTCATATTATTCAGTATACTCCTTTGGAATTGGCTCTCGATGGGAGCCTGTCGATGGAACATTTCCACGTAATGTGCCATTTTTTGTGCCGTCGTGATGATCACACCATGTCCTTGAACATTTAATAATGAATATTTGACTAAAATGCGATTTAAATAAAAAGGTATGCCCACACCCTTGTCCTCAAATTGGGGACGTCCAGCGCGACCAAAAATTTGTTGCACGTCCAGAATGCCGATGTCACTGAACACGCCCTTTTGTGGGTCAAATATTTCGGTACCCTAAAAGATCCGAAAGAAATAAAGTAAACTCAGAGTAAAAAGTAATTAAAATCTCCCACCCTAATGATGACAGCATAGGCGGGCAAATTGACACCCCAGGCGAGCGTAGCTGTGCAGACCATCACCCGAATTGCGCCCTCGGCAAACATTTTTTCCATCAGATGCCGATCATGCCGAACTTAAGTACGCATATTTATTGTCGAAACTCAATAGTTAAAAAGTGTAAACCTAATCCAGCATGATGAATACCAAGACCGCATTGGAAAAGTTGTTGAAGCTCTTGACTTTGCGCATTTCGCATCTAAAATTATATATTCAGATTTAAAAATAATAAAACACGTCCTATATGGGTTTCACAGAGCTCTTTTTTGCAACCCGGGCTCTATTAAAACTAAAAAATAGCTTAATAGAAAATATTTTCATACCGCCTTTGTTGCCTTCAAATAAGAATTGGTGGTCGCCTGAGCCGGTTCAACGCAGAAAAGTTCTTGTTGATTCTACACAAAAAAAAATTTTTCAAGGAAATTCTCGGTATTTCAAGGAACAAAAGGCGCAGCACAAACCGTATTTGCTGCTTTGGACATGAATGTGCGTGCCAACACCCCGGTGGCATTCCTGGAATGCACAAACACGAGCACCTGGTGTTTGTCGCGCAAGAATTGGACGCATTGCCGAAAACACACCTAAAAGACAAAATCAGATCATAGGAAAAAAAATACCTCTCTCTACCCGGAGCACCGCATTACTCCCCAGCAGAAGGTTTTGCAGCCAGGCCCATAACCAGGGGGGGGGAGAGGGGGGATTTGCTGGAAGATTGATTCAATATTTGAACTTTCGGTTTGACATTGACATTCAATGGTCGCCGGTTGGTGGTAAACGCACCACGGGGAGGAGAAGGGGAGGGGGATGAACTACACTGCAATAAGACCTCATCCATTTTCTCTCTTTGCGTCATCATTTGCTTTTGCGACACTGTTGTAGGCGGTTTCTCGCCCCGTTGCAGTGCCTTTGCACGCTCACGCGCTAACAATGCTCCCGGAGTGTCATTGTCTCGTACACCAAGAAAACTAAAACCAATACCCGTGAATTAACAAAAAAAATATATTTTTTTGAGTTCCCAGCCACCTTTGTGCCAATGGTACAGGACGAAAACGCGCATCAAAATGGTACAACCCACGCGTGGGGTCCACCCGCAAAAATTGGGCCACATCCCCATAATTTGGCAACGTGGCAGACAGGCCAATAATGCGCAGATTTTGATGGTACACTTCAACCTAAAATACGCTATTATTACAAAAAAAACTTTAAGTAGCTTCTAACGTATTTAAATTTGCATAATTCATAATTTTGTTGTATTAATTCGGTTTCAGTAAACCTAGTAACGATACAAACCAAGTTTAATTCTACTGGACTTAAATTACTTAAATGTTTTTCTTGATTAAAAAAAATTTGCCTGTCGAAGTGTCCTTGCTACAATAGATTCAATCACCGGGCCTCGCTCGTCGTGAAGCAAATGGACCTCGTCAATGATCATCAAGCGGACCAGTTGACTCAATTCCTCGTCGTCCGCCTTGCGCGTGATCACGTCCCACTTCTCCGGTGTCAGCACCAACATCTGTAAATAATCAGAAAAATCAATTACGCCTCGGACAATTCCGAGTCGCGACCCGAAGTAGTGAAGAAAAAAAGCAAATAAAAATAACAGATTAATCATTTATCCCACCCCTACCTGCGTTTCGCTGATCTCTCGTCTGCTCAGCTGCGAATCGCCGGTCAATTCACGAACCTTAAGGCCCAGCTTGGCTAAGCGCTTTGAAAAATTTGCGGTCATTTCACTAGCCAATGCCTTCATCGGCGCCAAATAAATAATCTTAAAAAAAACAAAAAAAAAACCTAAAATGTGCAGAAAAAACTTTGAATGCATTTTTGTTGATCCGTCCAGTTTTGTTGTCTAAATTGTCCTTGATGGTCTTTGCTGCACACAATAGGGCAATGTTTGTTTTGCCTAAGAACAAAATTTTTTTTTCGAAGTGAGCCAAATTCTAAGCACAGGTTAGGTAACCTAGAGATGTCGACTGATATTCCCCTCCCCCCCCCCCTCCACCTCCCAGAAATGGGAAAAAAATTATTCTTCAGCAAAAGAAACGGTAATTTGCCAATTTCCCCCCCCCCCCCCATTTTTTACTGGATATGGGCCTGGTATGTAGAAATTAGACTCGGAAGGTAGGGGGGGGGGGCATTGATACCGGCTCCTGTTGGCGCGCAAATCAGCAGATTGTCCAGCGAATTGTAAGCCCTTTCGTACACTTGGGACTGAATCACATTCAGCGACACAATGCCGTCAAATAAGCATTGGCCAAACTATAAAAAAAATAATTTTCCCTAAATTTTTGACCTCTCTTAAAAAGGGGTCCTGTATCCATTTCGTTCCCGCTCGTTTCGTTCCCGTATTTGCTACACAGCACATAACTTTTTTCCAAGTGGGTGAAATTCGACAAATGTATCATGAAGGTTTCCCTTTAAAAGTAAAACGCCAAACCTCGTCCATTGTGTCAATTGGAATGCGCGGAAAAGTGTCGAGAAATTTCACATTGCTGGCACCGAGGGCGGGAATGAAAATTTCGTCGTAATGCTCCAACTTTCGAGAGGTGCTCCCTTCAGGAAGTGCCATCTAAAGGGACAATAAAACTCATAAAAATGAAAAACAAAACATGTTTTCATTGAGTTTTAGGGTTGCATTATTTTACATACAACAGTTAGAAATATATAAATTATATTCACAAAAAAAAATGTCGACTTAAGGCGTGCTTTTTGATCGTCCCAATTTTTTATGGTCAGGGGTTAGGATATGGATAAATGGGCGAATGGGGGGGGGGGGGTGACAAAACACGGAAATACCTCCATTCACCCAATATTGAACCCGATTGGCAAACTTTTTTAGCAAGTTTTTATTTCCAAGTAATGTGTTTCCAGGAACGGAACCACCTACGAAAATTGGCTAAAACTTTGCTTACGCACCTTTGTTTCTCCAACCCGGACATTGACAGTGGTCCGCCCAGCAGATGTTGTTGCCGTATTTTCAAAATTGAACTGCTGTCGTTGTTCCACATTCTTTACCATATCGCGCCATTCGAATTCCTTGTCCTCCTCTTCATCCACTTCGTAAAATTTGTTCCGCCAGACGATCAGCTCCGGCCTGTACATTATTGTGGTCAGCTGAAAAAAAAGAAAAATGAATTTTCAGAGTGTGGTATACAATTGCTTTTGGAATGCAAAGTGAATCCTGTAACAATTTGTCAACAAATTTAATTTTTCAATAGAATTTTGAATTTATTTGGAAATCGACTTTTATGCGTCGAATCAATTTTATACATCCAATCAGAATTTATGAGTATGAACAATAAAATTTTTATGCGTCCACAAATTAAGGCGCGCTGTCAATTGGTCCCGTGTCGATTCGTCCCGTGTCGATTGGTCCCCGTGTCGATTGGTCCCGTGTCGATTCGTCCCGTGTCGATTCGTCCCCAAAGCCAAAAACGTCGATTCGTCC
>JAKKIK010000971.1:0-20830 GCA_024500135.1 Heterodera carotae | reverse complement strand
AACATATTGCTCCATTACTTTTGTCCCACCAAAAAGGGGGGTTGTTTGGGTCATGATCAATTTGCTCGATGAAAAAGAGAGTTATCGGGACAGTTTTTGAGTATTTGTTAGTGCTTTTATTGACGTTTCTTTTAGCGTAAAAAAGACTTTTTTGTCTCTTCAAAATTCTTTATCCATTACTCCGAGCTCGCTATTCTTTGGGCAACAGAGAGGGAACATTTTTGTCACTTTGGGGTCAGACCCAATGAATTTCCATGCGCAACTAAAATTTTTTTGTAAATAATCATAACATTTAAATAAAAATTAACTTATTTATTTAAGCCCCAGCTGGGTGCTCTATTTTTTATCCCCCTCAAAAGATTGCTACTAATAGGGGAAGCTTTATTAGAGGGAACGGCACTATTAAACGGGGGCTCTATTAGAGGAGCGTTTTTATTAGGGTGGGGGTCTCTGTTAGAGGGAGCGGCTTTATTATATGGGGCTCTATTAAAGGGAACACCTTTATTATATGTGGGTTCTATTAGAGAGAATATTTATTATAGTTGGGCCCTATTATATGGGGGGCTCTATTAAATGTAACTTCTTTATTATATGGAGGCTCTAATAAAGGAAATAGAAAAATTACCCGCATCACTATGAGCTTTGTGCGCAGAGCGCATGTCAATCGCGACGTTCTCCACCGTTGCATTTGTTTTCTGTTTGGCATAAATTTGTGCTCGTTGTTTTTGGTGCGGTGCCGTCGCTTTTGCACCCACCGCCGATGGCACACACACAGCAAAAACAAACAGAAGACAAACCACCAAAAGCGGCACACACAATGCGGCACGAATGTTCATTATGGCATAAAAAGTGTAAATAAAATTAGTAATTTAATTTATTCTTTTTTTATTAGGGGCGAATTTTTTATTGAAAAGGGCTTAAATGAAATTTTAATGGATGGCACTGTCGAAAAGGCTGACATTTATTATTTGAAAAAATTTAATGGATTGAATATGAGATGAGACGGATGAGCGCAGTCGTGAAGCTTGGCTTGATTCGGCTGGATTATGCCAACTACGGAAAACAAAATTCAATATTGCCAATACACAAAACAAAAATTAGGCTATATTATCATTAATTGTATACACATATTTAAATGCTTAATGGATCTAGATCGAAAATTTAGTATTAAATTATAAGGGAAAATTTGATAAGCAAATCTCGATCATAACTTGGTTTGAGCCCTATTATTTCGTTGTGGGAAGGCGGCACGGCACATTGTTTCAGTTGTTGTGTAATTTGAGGCGAGTAAGCAAATCCAACAATTTAGGCTCATCATTCGATGCTCTCTATTTATATGTGTAGAGGACAGAATTTGCTGGAAATCCTGTAAAATCTTGTTTCAGCCCAAAATCACGGCAATCCGGACAGCATCTTGTAAAAATTATGTACATGATTCTGTCCATGTTCGTCTCTTTTGTCACGCCAACCACTCCATTGCGTGGCTTCAAGAAGACCGGCGGTCTGACTTTTGGTCGTACATGGACGGTGCGTTGTATCCGATGCGATTCATGCCGCCGGCGAATTAATGAAATCTGTGATGAATTTGAAAAAAGTAGTCGACAAATTTGCATGGAGATGGAAAAAGAGATGGAAAAAGGGACGAGGGCATTCGCGGACCATTTTGGACATTCGTCGATTGGGAAGAGAGAGCACCGCAAATTCACATTTTTATGTGTCTTTATGAGGCAATTAAATGGGAATGGGTGAGAACACCTAATCCCACCAAATCCAAATCTCCCCAAATCCCATCCGCCCGTCCATTTAATTCGCCACCACAATTCTCTCTCTCTCTCTCTCTCTCTCTTTCTCTACTCTCACAGCGTGATGTGCTTGTGCCACTTAATTGCTTCAAGTCTGTTGGAATTACCACACACACAAACTTCTATTTCCTTTTGATGGTTTATGCTGTCAGTGGTTGCCGCCCCCTCATTGTGTACTTTTTTATGCAAATATAATAAATTCATTATTTTCGAAATTTTTCCGATGCGTTAGGCATGCCTGATCCTCTCCTACGAAGACAAATTTTCTATAAACAAAAAAGGCAGGAAGCCTTGGCATACGAATTTTTGCACACACGCCAGGATTATTCCGGATGTCGAAAAAGTCTGGCACACGGAAAACCCTGCTGCTGGAGGGTCCTATTGTAAAATTCACAAAAAGGAATCAGAAATGTTTTTGAAGGGTATTACATTATGCCACAAATTTTAACCAAAACGGATTTAATTATTTCAGGTTGTCTTATCCTTGTCCTAATGCTACCTTTACCGTTAGAGTTTCGCTTGTCATTTGGTCCGACTTGGTTCCAACCAAAATCTAGTCAATTAACCCGTCCAATTCATTCTGGCCTCGGGGGTTCCGGAAAATCATAATTCCCACTACCAACCCAGCACTTCTTTGTCCATTCATCAGTCGTTGTTTTTGTGAAACTTTCAAATTCTCTAAATTTTAACGATTATTTTTTTAGACCATTCGGATGTCCTTTTTGAGATGTTGGCAGCTTAGAAAAGCGAAGAAAACTGCTCACAATGAATGTGCTTATAGTAATAATCAATTGCATGAAAATTCGTTACAATCGGACGACGACGACGAAACGCCGCCCTATGGGCAACACGAAAAAGGACAACGACGACATGACGCCGAACAGCGGCAGAAAAACAATAACGTCAAAATGGAGGGGAAGCGAAAGGGGGACGGCGCTGGCGCTGTTTCATTGATTGACCCATTCAAAAAGTCGAAGAAAAAATGTGGCGGCGACAAAAACTTGGACAATGCCCACGGTCGTGTCAACAATGGTGTGACTCATCATCAAAAGCGTGCCAAGGTGTGATGAGATTGGGTAAAAGTAAAAAGTTTGAGTCCCAACGAAAAAGTGCTAAAAATTTGTTAAATTATGTGAGGTATGGATTTAACAAAGACCCGAATCAATCCGAATTTGAACAATTAATTGACAACGAATTCTCGAGAGTCGAATGAGAGAAAGACTCATAAATTTGCGAATTTAGGTGCCTCTCCTTTCCGTGTCCCCGTCCAAAAAAGTGTCTTGGGATGCCGCCGATGGCGTCGCTGCCCCCTCACGCAACAGACTGTCCAGAGGTTCTTACGATTACATTGACGCGGACGATTGCCATGACGTCGCAGCAACGGCAGGAGGCCATTCTTCGGCATTTTATCCAATGGTCCGTTGAATTTTTTTCTTTTGTAAACTAAAATTTTATTTGAATTTCGAGGGGCAATCTAATCATAAGAGACCGCTTGTCATTTCCCAAATGGATTTAAAGTTTAAACAATTTGATATAAAATTTAAAAATTAGTGCCAATCGGAGGGAACACGCAAAAGGAATATTTTGTCTGCCATTCATGAAAATGTATTTTAATTCTATTTTTTGTGTCAGGCGGCGGACCGCCCCCGCGGCGCCAGAGGAACTGACGGGTCGTCCGCTTCTCAGCAGCATCATCGCAAGAAAGAGCAGGTGTCCGCTGCCTCGTCACCGCAGTCGCGCTACGCCTACCTGGACTTTGTTGGCGCCGCCGGCGACACCGGCAAGCAACAGGACGACCGTCGCCAGCAACAACGGGTTGCCGCCGCAGCGGCGCAATCGCGACATGTCGCGTCAGCAGTTGCGGATGAGCCGCTCTATGCGACAGCGTCGTCACAAATTTACTCACTGGGCGGAAGCGAAGACCCGTATAGGTAGAGACCAGGGATGAAACCGGATGGCAAAAATGAAAGTCCGGAATTCCGGACACCCCAAAAAAAGTCCGGAATCCGGAATTCCGGACCCCAAAAGGTCCGGAATTCCGGAATCCGGTTTCATCCCTGGTAGAGACAGAGGTGTTTTATACAATTTACGGGGCACGCAAATGAGAGACCTAACCGGCATTTTTGCGTCAGGGATTTCGTATCTTTTTGATGGATTTCTGGCTAAAACGGAATTCCTCAAAACTAATGTTTTAGTTCCATCGTGAGCATCGGTGGCGGGTACGGCTCTGGCAGTGCCGCCTATGATCAGCACGGGTATACGCGGATCATCAACGGCGGCAGAATTGGCGTCGGCGGCCCAGGGACATCATCCAGAATGGCGGGGTAATTGCATAGTTTTCTCTTCGTAAAATTTATGTGTTCCCACAGAATGGCACCTCCATCGCTGTGCAAAAACGACAACAAATTTTCTGAACTGGACGAACTCTATGCTAAGGTTTTTCTTTTTTTTCCTCCCTGTTTTTAGTTATATCAGGCTGGTGCTATCTTTTGAAAGGTTATGCGGCGCCCAGCCGAACACACTGATCATTGAACAATCGCTCAGAGCGCAAATTGTTTAGATTGATCATCGAAAAAAGTCGTTGATTGCTGCTGCTGCTGATCCGACTGACTATCTTCATCAGCAGCAGCATGGTCGTCAGCCTTTGATTAATTCGTCGTCATTATCTACATCCGCCGCTGTTGTTAATGGTGCTGCACACTTTGACATTTTGGTATATTTTAATGCTTTTTTTTGCGGAGATTTTTTTAAGCGTTCGATGAGGTTGAAAATGGTCTGGCAGTCATAAAGCCCACAAAAATTGCCGGACTATTAGAACTTTGGCCGTTGATCGGTCGGCGAATGGATTTGGCCGCTGATCGCAAAGAGGCATCCATTCAATCAGTTCCGAACCTTGGCAACGCAAACAAAAATCAACCAAATTTTGTTTTCTGTAATTCATTGGAATTTTTGAATTTGTTATGGGTTCCAATTTCTGAATTCGTTTAAATGGCCTGTCAGATTTATTATTTTTGATGGCGTGCAAATGTGAATTAGTATTTTTTGAGTCAAGTCACAGTATTTACATAATTAAACACAAACCAATTCTAGCCCCAGCATCGTCAACCAAACCAACAACGCCAGCCGCAACCGCATGCAGTGGTGGTGGTGGACAATGGTGGTGGTGAGAGTGGCTCGGGCAGTGTTTGCAGCAGCACGCAGCCATCCTATCGCTATTTGACGGTGCGCGAGGATGTCGCTGTGATCCGGGAACGCGTTCGCCAGCGCGAGGAGGCGGACCAAGAGCAGCGTGCCAATTTGTTGTGAGTTTGTTGTGGCCCCGGGCATTTGGCAAGGTATCGATATAAATAAAAAGTTTAGGTATACCGCGGTATACACTTGTACCAAATACTGAAAATTTCTTTGCCAAACACTAGTTTAAACCCAGTTGGTTCGACCAACCAAGTCCGACGGTGCAATACAAATAATGTTTTAGAGAGCGTCATTTGGTGCTGGAAAGTGGCGGCGATGACGCGTACTATTCGACCATCGGCAATGAGTATGAGACGGTAAGAGAACATTGGCCTTCAAATAAACTTAAGACAAAAGAATATGCTTCATTTTCAAGTCAGGGCCAACACCAAAAGAAAAGCCTAAAACCACACACAAAACTTATCTCTTTTTTGGGTGGGTTTCCATTCACAATAAGGCTTGAATTGAAAAACTGACACACAGGGACCATGTCCCGACCGGGCATGATCAATTATCCTGACCGGGCATTTTTTTTTCACAATTCCCGCTAATTTTTTGTTTAGGTTGGCGATGGTGGAAATGATGGCACCAATGGCGCCATTGCCGCAGCACAACAACCACAAAATTATGTTTCACCGGTGCTGTTGTCTTCGGCGGCGGCGTCGTCATCTGCCTCCTCCGCTTCTACCGTCGTCAATGCTTTTCGTCAATGTTCCACCGCCGCCGCTGCTGTTCCGCCATTGCCACCATCACAAAATCAACATCTTTCTTCATTGAATGGTGGCACATTTGGCTAATATAAAAATTAACGATTAATTTTGCTCCGAAATTAAACCAGTTCAATCAGCACAGCACTTGTGAGAGGTGCTCGACATTTGCTGCCGAACGGCATATTTTAGGCTAAACCTATTATCAGCAAAAAGTTATGGGCCCCAAAAAACGGTCGTTCGGCCGCAAGTGTCGGACAACCAATGAAGTAATGGCGTCCAAGCGTTTTGTGAATTTAAGACCCGGTCAAAAGAAAAAGTGGGATTCCGATAGAGGGCACTGCTAAATATATTGTATTAATCCCATTCAGTCGATATTACTGACAACCACCTGCAACTTCATCATCACGAAGTGTCGTCTTCGTCGTCGACACTCACTCCGTTGCCGCCCACCTCGCCAATTCCTAAATTCCAACCGCAACAACCCAGCAACAACAATTACCAGCATCAACAACACCACCGCCACCAGCAGCAAGCGGCGGCTGCGACGGTTGCCAATGTGCCGGTGCCACCACCACCGCCGCCGGCATTCATTCGCCGTCCGCTTGTGATGCCACCAAATGTGCGCCTGGGAGGGGTGTGCAATTTCAATTTATTTTTTGGCACTGTTTTTTGTAAAATAATAAAATTGACAAATCCTGCGGCAATTTTCCACGCTTTTAAATTTAATAAATATTTTTCTAGTCTTCCGAAAATGGCGGTTCAATTGTGACAAATGGGAAATGCCGTAGCGGTGAACGTGCACCTGCTTCACCGTCTTTGCCAAATGCCGCCACATCACCAAAAAAGGTCCTCCTTACAATTAGCACTTTTTATTTATTTCTAATTATAGGATTAAAATTTGCAATTCTTTTTGTTGTGATTTATGCGAGTATTTAGCGCAATAATTTTCTGTGTTCAAATTTCAGTCAGCTGCTGCGTCGGTGCTGCGTTTCAACTTCTTCGGTGGCGCTTCCCCGTTGGGCCTTTTCAGCAACAACAATAAGGAAGCGGCGCCGGCGGCCAAACCGGTGCCGCCAACTTCGCCACCGCCCAAGGCGACCACAACTATGATGATGGCACCACCGACGCCATCAGCAGCAGAGGCCAATGGGTGAGGGAGCATCGGAACGTGAATATGTTATGAAAACCGGGGACTGGTCCAGGATTTGGGTCTGAGGGCGTACTTTGGGTCTTGGGCTGGGGGGCGGGGTGGGGTGGGCGGGGTACATACTGCGTTTACCTCCCCTGGATACGGCCTTGGTATCGGGTTTCGAGCAATCCTGGACTTAGGCATACATATTTAAAATTGTTCCATAAATGATAAATATATATAACTTTTTTGGCTTTTAGTCACCACTCAATGCTACTGAATGGGACCGGTACTGCTGTTGCACATGATGGTGGTGGTGGAGGAGTAAATGGCACAACATCGTCGACCACCACGGCACGGCACTCGCGCATCCCAATTTTCTATCGTCAAACAAATGCCGCCACCGCCATTCGCACACGGACGCCGAGTCCTTCGGCAGCGGCGGCGCCGACTTCGTCATCGGCATTGACCACGATGATGACGGCGTCACAACATTGTACCGATGCTGGCACACAAACCATGGCATTGGTCAAGGGACAGCGGCACCAACCACAACATTTCGCGAACCAAGTGACAGCAATCCGAGGTATGTGCTTGTGTGGCGACGGCTGGCAAAGGGCACAAATTTCCAAAATAAATTCAATAAATATTTTCGTTTTTGTTATTGTCGCGACGGCTCGGGGAAAAATGGTGTTAAATAATTTGTTATTGTGCAGACAAATCGCCGTCCCGCCGTGCTGCATCACCACTACCAATGCAAGTGGGCCTAGACTACGTCAGCACCATCGAACTCAGCAAAAAGGGGCGAGGCGGCGCCGCGGGCGGTGACCAGCGCGGATGGCCACTGAAATCGACACAAACGACACCCACCACCACCACTTTCCGCGTGGACATTAAATGAACGAACACCACGAATTGACTTGCGCGACTACTCGATTTGAGACCAACAACAATGATGACCAGCAGAGACCGACACATTAGTGACTTATTGTCTCACCAAATCACTTCACTCATTGTAAAAGTATTTATTTTATTTATTTTCTCTGTGTCTCTCTCTCACTCTTTGATTTGAATCTCTTTTTCTTGATACTTCTCTTGTCTTAGACCAAGACTGCTCTACATATTAATCCCAAAATGGTTGTTTTTCCTCTTCCCCGCAGGCTCGTATCCATGGGGAAATGGAAAAAATTTGTTTTTTTCTTCAGCAAAAAAAGGAAGTCCAATCCCTCCCCCCTCGATAATTTTTTCTGGATACGGGCTTGCTTCCCCGTCACATGTCCCGCCGTCCATCTCACTTCATCCAGCAGTTTTCAACAGCCTAATCATCCTCTCTGCAGCACTGTGATTATTTTTTTGACCCTTTAAATCGTACACCCCAGGGCTGGCGGTTTAAGAACCGAACCGAAAATAAGGCAAATTTCCTAAAATTCTAGGTCTGTACAGATTTCGAGGTTGGGAAAAATTTTGTGTCGAGTAATTTCTTAAAGCGCCAACCCTAAATGCATTTTTTCACAAGGTGCCTGTTTCTGAATTCATCCTCATTTCTTCCCACAACCACCCATTTTAATGATAAGCCACCAGTGATGCTCTTTGCTTGACCTTACACTTATTGTGTTCGCATTTTAATTTTAAATAAAAGGTCTACGATCGAATTTAAAGATGTTTTAAAATTCGTTTATCCGGAATTGCATACGGCAGCCCGATTTTATGCTTTGACCACAATAGTTTGAATAATTTTAAGTACACTGTGTGCTTTGACTAATGCTTCTTATCATTTTCATATCTTTGATTTTGAAGGCATTTGAAAGATCATATGAAATGAGCTTTCAAGAATCGAAATAACACCTACCATACACAGAACAGCTTTTAAATCCGTATCTCCGATCATTCACATAAATTTTATTTTATTGCCAATAAATTCACACACACCGCATTTTCGTTTTTTTCTACAATGATCAACTAGGGTTGTATGCGCGGGTGATCTGTGTGTATGCGTCATGATCATAATGTGCGCGAGATGATCGATCACTCACAAATGGATTAGAATGAATGACCTGCCGCTGTTGGGTGGCTTTGCTAATCCAACCACCAGCGGCACTCTGCTGATCAGGTGGCGCTGCCCAATTTTCACACCCCTACGGCAGCTGATCACCAACATTCACCAATGCAAAATCCGTCTGTCATTCGTCCGCGATTCCATTTGTCATAATGACCATTCATCATTATCTTGTGCCCCCGCCGGCAGTCATATTCTTCCGCCGTGCCGTCGTTGTCGATGGCATCCGCTGCCGCGCAGGAATGTGGATTAGTGAGTGATCTTCGACGGATTTGCGGACCTAATTGACTGATATGAGGAAGTAGTTAGTACACCACCGGCGACTGGTTGCCGACACCATTTGTTTGGCATCGCTTTTTTACCCGAAAAGCGTGCGATCGCATTCCATTCCTTCAAAAAATTTAGGTTTTAATGCATTGATCACCATTCTCATTCACCAGCAACAGCAGTCATTCTGTTGCTTCGGCTGTTGCCATTTTCATACCGTATATTACCTGTGATAGAACTCCAGTGGGCTTTTATTCTTCAATCCCTTTAAAGGGGGCTTCAAACACATAGTACTTCTATTAGAGGGTGAGACTCGGGGACCTCTATTAGAGGGCGAGACTTCATACACCGGGTGATTCTATTCGAGGGTGAGGTTTAAACGTAGGTACTTCTATTAGAGGGCGGATACTTCAATTATAGGTATTCCTATTAGGGGATGAGACTGCAAATACGGGTAGGGTACTTTTATTAGAGGGTGAGACTTCAAATATAGCGTGCTTCTATTATAGGGCGGAACTTCAATTATAGGTATTCCTATTAGGGGATGAGACTGCAAATACGGGTAGGGTACTTTTATTAGAGGGTGAGACTTCAAATATAGGGTGCTTGTATTAAAGGAAATGTGGCATCAACGCCGAACTTTTCAGAGCACCCATTTATTGTTTATTTGCATTTGCAACCTATTTGATCGGCTTTGACAAAATATTCGACACATTCGGTTCGAAATTCGACTTTAATTTATTGCCGAGACACATTTTATTTTTAGTGTCGACTATGAAATTCTTGATTTTATTTGTTGTCAAGACATTGCTACTTTTGTGTTGCGTTTGTACCGCACGCCGAGCACCACCGATGCGATTTTTGGAAGCCGACAAATATCTGATCAAACGCAATGTCCGTTCGACATTTTCCGATTCCCTCTAATAGAAGCACTCCTCCAAAAAAGACCTTCTACCTCTAATATAAGTCCCCCTCCGTTTGATACCGCCCACTCCCCTAATCGAACCCTCGTCCATTTTACACCCCCCTCTAATAGAAGACCCGCCCATTTGGCATCCCTACAATAAAGGCCATCGGATTCCCTCTAAGGAATACCGCCTATCCCACTAATCGAACCCCTGTCCATTTTAAACCTCCTTCTAATAGAAGCCACCGTCCATTTGGCGTCTCCCTACAATAGAAGCCCCCCCCCCCCCGACGAAACCCAGGTGTCCCACTATAGAAGAAATGGTATTTACAGAAAAGTGCACTCCAAATTTTCAGTTTGTCACCGGTTCGTTCCATTACAAAAATTTGTCGCGCATAACTGTGCCTCAGCCCGTACGGCGCCTTCGTTTGATGGTCACGCTCAGCGAGGCGGCGTAAGTTTTAGAGAGGAAGGACTTTGTGAACTTGGATAAAAAATAAAAAATTTTAAAATTTTAACCATGGCTAATCCGTCTGTATCCCTATCCACAAAAAAAACCCCAATTTTCAGCAGCGCCGGTGGCTTCATTGAAGTATTCCGGCTCAAAATACGCTGGGTTGGACCCGAATTATGGTAATAAAAATACAATTAAAAATTATTCAATGGTAGAAAAATTTAAAAAAGACTAATTTCATTCGAAATTATCTGTCAATTAAAAATTTTACATTTTGACTCCTAAATTAAGGTGGGATAATTTACAAAATTTGGAGGAAAACAATAGCAGATTTTATGTATGTTTGTGACGGACATTCTCTGCCTGAATAATTGTAATAAATGTTGAGGAGTTACGCTGTGAACTTGAAGAAGAAAATGAAGACGCAGTGAGTTTTTTTATTACAAATATTACTGTATTCCCTCAAAAAGAACCCCCGGGTCTAATGAAGAGAGTTCAATTGGAGGTGGTTCCCACAAAAAAGACCCCCGGGGTTGTAATAGAGGGGGGTTCAATTGAAGGTTGTCCTCCAAAAAGACCTTTTGTATTCCCACAAAAAAGACCCCCGGGGTTGTAATTAGAGGGGAGGGAGTTCAATTGGAGGTGGTCCTCTCAACCCCCCCCCCCCCCCGGGGTTATAATTAGAGGAGAGGGAGTTGAATCGAAAGAGGTGGGCTTCATTAGAGCAAATACAGTAATTGGGGTTTGGTTAGAAATATTTCGTATTCCCTCAAAAAGAACCCCCGGGTCTAATTAGAGGGGAGTTCAATTGGAGGTGGTTCCCACAAAAAAGACCCCCCGCCGGGGTTGTAATTAGAGGGAAGGGAGTTTAATTGAAAGTGGTGGGCTTCTATTATAGCAAATACAGTAATTGGGGTTTGGTTTTAAATATTTCGTATTCCACAAAAGAATCGTCCCCCGGGGCTTCTAATAGAAGGAAGTTCAATTGGAGGTGGTGGGCTTCAATTAAGCAAATACGGTAATTGGGGTTTGGTTAAAAATATACCCAATTAATTTGTTAATTTAACACGCATTTTAGCCACAAACATTTTTGAGGCTCAATGTGCATGCATCAATTGATGGCTATGATGGTAAACTGTGGGGGGCTTCGACCAAATTGGAATTCCGAGGCCCCAAAAATTTGCGGAAATCGTAACAAACGCCATGCCACATATGGAAAACGTCGCTTTTGACAAAAATTGGATTTTCCAAGGGCACAAAAATTTCCGAACCCCCGTAACACTGGACCAAGTGTTATATAGAGCCTTAAAAGTCTAAATCCTCCAAAAAACTGAATTAATTTGTTCAGAAAATTTTCTTGTCCGACAAACGGTTCCGCTGCTTTTGCGATGTCGAATGCGCTCAGTGAATGGAGCCGGCCTTTTTTCACGTAATCAAACAAAATTTATTACACCAAATTCCAATCAAAATTTAAAGTCAAGACCAACCCCCCCTCTAATAGAGCCCCATCCCACGTTTTGGGGTTTTCGAAGAATGAAAAACCAGGCCCTTCGGGTCTCTATTTTCAGGAAAATTTTTTGCTTTAAGTCGAATAAATCTTCAATATTGCATCCAATATAACCCCCCCCCCCCCCTCCTCCCAGCCCTCGAGGTGGTTATTGAAAATATTGTATAACCCTCCATGGTGTTGTTAGAGGAAATACGCGCACCAAAATCTCCATGATAAAAATGCTGACAAAATTTGCCATTGCCAGGATGGATTTGGACGAACACAGTCGCGCTGTACAGAGTTGTTGGCCATCATCAAAATCACATAATTGACGGCACAAAACGACGACGGCGCCTTTTGTGGCGGAAGCCGTCGCCGCCGATCGCAACATTTTTGGGTGAGCGGAGGGATAACTGATTTTAATTCCATATTTGGACGGATGTATCCCTGATTAGATCCATTCATTCCAGGATCCGAAAGTTCACGCAGCGATGAGTCAAATGAGGAGCCGGAAGAAGCGGCTAATACGCCGCTTGCCCGGCGGCGTTTTGCCATGGATTCGCCTCTCAGACACGCAGCGGAAGAAGCCACCAGGTACTTTCATTAAATTTTAAATTCGCTTTGAAAATCGTAGTCCAACCCATGCCGAAAATGGATTCAGAATTTTGAAAAAATCAGGATCAGGATTTTAGAAATGATCAGGATCAGGATCCTGATAAAATCCTGACAGGATCCGATCTCTATTAGATATCCCCTGATAATTTAATATTAGCCGGGATGTGTTTAAAATTCATTCGGCCCCACAGGGATCGTTTCTCACAACAATTTGCCTATCAACAAGCCGTCGCTGCTACTGATTCGTCCACCCTGCTGCAGCAGGTGGCAGCTTCACCTTCAACACCACAACCGCCATCAGCAACACAAAATGGTCAATTAATTAATTCGGGCAGGGTCCCGTACTGTGCGAGACTCAAAATGTCGCGAGACTCAACCGGACTCAAGACTGAGTCCATAACATCCAGCAGAAGGGACCGAGAAAAATCCCCGTGGAAAAGCCGGAATTGGCAAATGTTCCGATCTAAAAGCCGGGACCGGGAAAAGTCCCCGTGGAAAAGCCGGAATTGGCAAATGTTCCGATCGAAAAGCCGGGACCGGGAAAAGTCCCCGTGGAAAGTCGGAATTGGCAAATGTTTCGATCGAAAAGCCGGGACCGAGAAAAATCCCCGTGGAAAAGCCGGGACCGGGAAAAGTCCCGGTGGAAAAGCCGGGACCGGGAAAAGTCCCGGTGGAAAAGCCCTGCACTGTCCAGGTCCCGTTTTAATCGTGCACGAGTTGTCCGGACCCGGACTCGAATGATATAAGACATTTTTGCTGATTTAACTTATTCCGTCCATATTCCATAAGGTCGACGCCGATACCAACCGCCGGCGCCGCCGCGCATGCCCCAATGGGAGTTGCTAAACAGACGGAACACTGGCGCCGCCGGCGATTCAAATGAAGCAGCGACAGCGGCAAAATCACCGCCATCGGTGGTGGCACCTCCAGCGCCATACTTTTTGCGACCACCCATTGAATTTTCTTGAAAATTTTCACATTGATAGAGTTAAACAGCCCACCGCGACTTTTTTGGGCCTCCTCCGACACGACCTCCATGACCGATCAAGGCGTTTCCCTGACATTTTTGGTCCCCCTGTTCCGACCCGGCTTCCGATTCCTGACATTTTGGACCTCCTGTCCCTACTTGAGGTCCGAACATTTTTGCGCCTCCTTCCCCGACTTCCATCCCTACCATTTTTGGGCCTTCTTCCCGACCCGACTTCTGACCCCTTCCCTGCGCTTTCTGTTCCCCGATGGATCAGGCGGATTAACTGCAGTTATGTATGTATGTATGTACCTATGTGTCGTAAATATTCACAATATCTCAAGCATTTGTCATGCCAAAATCAATTTTTATTGTTATCGATTGAATTAAATTAAATTTGATGCAAAAAAAATTAATTGTTGTTATGCTGTTCAGCAACACGTGTTTTGGTAGAAGCGTTTGGCACTGCGCCTCTTTTTTTGCTCCAATTCCATCGCGGACAATCGATGCAAATTTTGGTCCCTTTGAAGCTAAATGAGAAATGACATTTTATAAATGGGCTTCCAAAGTAGGGGGGGGGCGGACACGGATAAAAGCAATCTCAGATCAGTGTGTTGCGTTTGGGTTGAGAAAAAGTTCGGGTTCGGGTCGGGCAGAATTTTGGGTTCGGATCCGGGGGCTCCATCACTGATCGGTCCCAGGATATGGACTCTCGCATGTCGCGTTCCCCGCCGGGGTGCTTCGTTCCCTCCCTCCCCCCCCCCTAAAAAAACAGAAAAATTCTCGACTCGAGACTCTCGCATGTCCAGGGGTGCTTCCGTGCCCTCCCCCCCCCCATTCATCGCTTGTGCCGTCGTTTACCATTGGCATCAAATAAAGGCCATCACGTTCCGCGCACACAACGCTGCTGTTGCGAAAATTGGTTCTTTATTTCATAACTTTTACTGAGACTCAAGTGGGGGACTCTAATGGCTGAGTCCGGCATTTTGCAAGGAGGGGCTTTATTTCCCATTATACTCAAACGGGTTATCTTTTAGAGTGGGGGGAGGATATGTTTGAGGGAGGCCTTAGTTAGAGAAAGAGAGGGGGGGGGGGGTATAAATATAGGAAATACGGAATACGGTATAAATCTGAGCCGGTCGCTCTCTCTCTCTTTCTCTCTCTCTCTTTAGCGCACCGTAAAAGAAAATCCATTGCATGCTCAATGCCCTCGCCCGTCTTAGCGCTCAGTTTGAATCTGTAATTTATTTGAAGGCTTAATGGATTTTAAAACAATAAAACCCCTGGGGGTTGTTTACCAAAAAAAACGCCTCAATATATTCATTCAGCGCTTGGGGTGTTAAGCGCACGTCATCTGGGCCTAATCCCCGACATTTTTGTCACCAGTGCTATTCGGGAGTCTCGGTCCCCAAACCCGGGATTATCCCGTTTTTTTTTTGATCCTGTTCTACATAATCCCGACGATTTAGTCAATATCTTGGTCCCGAACAGCACGATTCTTGCCTCACCCGATGGGTCAAAAGTTAATCCGGATATGCTTTATTCAACAATAAATTACCCGGCTCGGAAAGCGCCTTTCCTAGCATAATCGTCCAACATTGTACCGCTTAATGAATTCTCCAAATCGCACTGTAAAAGAAAAAAAATGATATTTTAATTTATATACATTATTAAATATGAAAATACATTATTAAATAAACGAAAAATGCCATTAAAGCGTTAAAATTTTTTTGTAAATTATTCCCTAAATGAGAAATTAAATTCAAGGCACACGAGTTGGAAAAGTTCAAAAAATTTGTAAATTTGGCCCAAAAATTAGCAAAATCTGTGCCAAATAATTCAGTCAAGATACAAACAAACAATCACCTTGTTGGCTACCAAAATGGCCGGGATTGGCTGACCATTGTCCAGTATCATCTTTGAATCCAAGTCCTTCTTCCAACGGTATGCCTGGGACGAGGGAGGCAATAAATTTCGTAGAAATTTCAAAAAAAAAAAAACCGAACCCCAGCCAATGTGTCGCTTCGCTTGCAGTCATAGACCTTAAATGGTGCTTTAACTAATTTATAAAAATGTTCAATTAGTCCGAATCGCAAAAAATGTCCATTAGGTACTTTAGGCATAATTAGGGTTGAGCGTTACCGGCATTAGTACCGTTATTTTATCGGCACTTTACCGGTACCGGCTTTCCTACCATTTTTTGACCAATTTACAGACCGGCACTGGTTTTCCCAAAAGTACCGATGCCGCTGTTTGCCCGATGGGACCGCGATCTTGACCGGGATTTCCCGGCATTAGTATCGTTGATTTTATTGGCACTTTACCGGCATTTGGTTTTCCGAAAAGTGCCGGTACTTGACCGGGATTTCTCAGATCCCGACCCCGTGGTATAAATACTTCTGAAGCGTACACACTGACCACAATGGCACCGTGCGAATCCCTGTAGTACACGCGTGTCATGTTTGCGAAACGTTCTTGTCTTGAAATTGGATATTTAAATAATTATTATTATTATTATGGCTAAAATAAAAAATCGTATCAGAAATGTCCCAAAATTGGAGTCGCACAAGTGTGTCCTCAAATTGGACAAGCCTGAAAACAAGCATTAACTTGAAAAATTTTTTGTCGGCGAGTGACCAGAGGCTCAAATTTTAAGACCCCCCCCCCCCCTCAATTAAGGCCCCCCTGTCACTGTATTCCAATTTCTATTACCGTATTTGCTATTCTAGAACCATCCCCTCTAATTCAGCTCCCCTGCCCTTTGATTATGCGCGCCCCTTTTTGAGGTGGGCTAAATAGGGCCCCGGGGGCTCTAATACAGGGAGTACAGTATATCACAGATAATATTTTTGCTCTTAGAATTTATAAAATTGATAATTGGCGTGTAATTAATTAGGTAATTGTTTTTTTATTTTTGCGCACTTTGTGGCAAAGTCAACGCCAAGCGTGGGCTTATAATTGCCGGACATGTTGTTGTGAATGAAGCGCTGTATCAACGACGTTTTGCCGGTGCTTATGTCGCCGATGACAATAATTCTAAAATAAAAAAAAAATGGTCGAAAATTTAATTTAAAAATAAATTTATTATTAAGTGCCATTTTCTTGAACAGTTTCTTCATCACAAAAACATACTTGAACAGGCATTCTCGCTTATGAACCATTGTTGAAAGCTAAAAATTAAACGGATAAATTTTGAAACATTTAAATGCCTCACTGTAAATGCCACAAAACTTTAAATGATTTATAATAGAGAATTAGCGGGACATGAATTAGTTTCCCGAGTCTTTTACCGGGACTAATCTCGACTATTCCCGAGTTTTTTTCCGGGGCTAATCCCGAGTTTGTTGCCGGGTTTCTTGGCTTTTCCCTGGGTTCTCGGTCAAAACCCCGGGGGTTCCGGTGTCTTCCCAATTTCCGGTCCCGAAATGAACCCTAATTTATATTAGGTAACAATGTTTTTTGCGAAAATTTGATCGTCGCCGATTTAACTAATTCCGTTAGAACTCACCGACTGAACTGAAGACATTTTGATCCAAACACTGTTTTTGTTAAAAGGAAGAACACTGAAAGTGATCAACAACAAACAACAGAAACGGGCGTCGACGGATTAGAGAAAATAAAAGAGATTAAGCCAATTTTGATTGAAAATAAGAATATTTGCGATGGCCAAATACTAAATTTGATCACTTTTGATATGCAATGAATGGAAAATCGGATTTGTGTATCCAAACTTAGTTCAAATCTGTGATCAGCGAGTTTTTAAAATTCTCAAATCAAGTATTTTATTTTTTCCAGGCATAAGGCATAAATCCGGGAAGTTCCCCAAATGTAGGCATTAGGATGCAAACGAACAGCCAAAAATGAGTGCGGAAAACCGGAATTCCGGCTATGAAATCATTTTTTTCTTCTAATAGAACCCCTGGGGATTATTTAATTTTTTCCAAAATAATCCGAAGTCCGATTGAATCTTTGTTCGGCATAACGAGAAAAATTGACGACGTGGATGGGTGCCTTGGGGGAGGGGGCGGAGGTTTAATGATTGTTGGGGATTGATCAATTAATTCATAACACAAATTGTTGGCGACCAACACAGTGACCACTTTATTGTACATATTACACAGGTAGGTAATTAATCACTAATTTCATAAATGAAATGATAAGGAGAGGGAAGGGGGGGCGGAATGATTGTGGACAAATATGTAATAAATAAATAAATAAAT
Organism: Heterodera carotae; assembly: GCA_024500135.1. Classification (NCBI taxonomy): domain Eukaryota; kingdom Metazoa; phylum Nematoda; class Chromadorea; order Rhabditida; family Heteroderidae; genus Heterodera; species Heterodera carotae. The sequence goes on along the minus strand of JAKKIK010000971.1, from coordinate 2,983 downwards.
AAAATGCAATATTTTTTTATATAATATATAGAGAGCGAACCCATACCGGACCCGGCCCCGTACTTTGCCGAATCCATGGTACGGGTACGGCCATTTTTCGAAAAACCCGTACTGCCCCGTATCCCGTACTTTTGCCCGGGTCCGTGAGCCGGATCCGGTACGGGTGTTGGCTCCATTGTACGGGTACGGGTACGGCTTTTTTCCGCTCTCTAATAAAATGTACAATAATACATTTTTGTACATATATTTTGATATGTTTATTTACACATACTAAGCACAATAATGATTAGGTTAAAAAAGTGGAGAGAAAAAATGTCATCTTTATCATCTTCAACCGCAGCAGCAGACAGGCACAAACAGCGACGACGGCAAAAAGTGTGATTTGTAGACGACGACGACGGCAAAAAGTGTGATTTGTAGACGACGACGACGGCAAAAAGTGTGATTTGTAGACGACGACGACGGCGGCGACGACAGTTGCGGATTAATATATTCAAATATTTACAAAAAAATATATATCAATATGTTCGAATAAGCCCCCCGCCGCCGGGGGTGCGCAAGGGCCGGACCGGCACCTAAGTGAAGCAGCCCGGCCCGGTCCGGCATTGTTAAAACTCGGCATGGAAATTCCGGCCGGACAAAAGCGGAGCTCTATTTGGGGGGGGGGGGCTTATTTTGGGATTATTTGCCCATAAGCCTAAAAAAGAACAAAAACAAGCCAAAGTTTAATTGAAATTGCCAAATTGGCTGAGCTTTTTGAAAACTGTCACATAAATTTGATTAGGCAATTAATAATATTTATCCATTAATTGAATTGGGCGGGTTGAATTTTCGGATAAAAAAATCTATTCTTACGGGTGGTCTAAAAAATTCTTTTAGTTACCATTTAAATGGTAAAAAGGCCAAATTTGGGTGATTTTTTTTTTAAATATCTAATTTATAACGGTTTTAACTTCTAAATCACATTACGACGAAGTTTTGGGGTCATATGCCAAACGGAACGTATAATTTCGGCAAAATTTGATTTTATGCATGTAATTACTTTATTTCATAGCGTCGTACTTTTGAGAACCTTTTTCTGTAATTGTCATTCTTTGGCACTTTTTTAGCTGCCAAAATTAATGCCCTCTATTTATTCGATATTTTTTTTAGGGTTGTGAATTTTTTAAAATTGAAGTCATGATGGCGTTAGGGGTGTTTTTTTGTGTCTTTATATTTTCTTGATAATGATTTTTCTTAGGTACTAAAAACCTGAAAATGTCAGGGATTTTACATATTTTCCCGAAGGGGCGGGGACTTAACCCTACAATAATATGTAATCAAAAGTCTTCAATGTAAATTGTACAAATTTTCACACGCATTTAATTACGCCCCCGAAGGGTTGACGCTGCAGAACTCGCGCAACAATTTAATTTAACTACGAGTAAAAGCGGCTTTGACGAGCATTTCGTCAAAATTAAAAAGAAAATAATTGAAATAATTGCGAATTAAAATTTTATTTGAACAACGATAATGGCTGATCTCAACTTTAATAATTCGGTAAGTAAGCCAAAAAGGAAATTTTACCAGCCATGGTCAGGGGATATGGATTATCCGTGAATTCTCCAAATACGGCCGGATATGGATAAGTTTTGAGATACCGGTACGGATCGGCGGGATACGGATATGAAGGATATATCAGTACATATATCCAGATATGGATTTTGAACATTGTATCCGTGACTATGCCTGATCAGAAGAACTAGCTAACAAAGATTATTGAAAATGATTAAAATAGAATGAATTTTCAATCATGCAAGATACTTGTGCCCCCTACCTATATCAGTGTCCCCGGGGGCACTAATATAGAATTAATGGGAAATTATCTGTCAGCGTTTTTTGTGAAAAATATCAATTTTTTATTGTGCCATTTTAATTTTTTTATTTTATTTTTGTTGCATTAAGCTTTATGCGGCTTTCAAAGATGTACATCCGAGTTGGCTGCTCATCGGCTGTGCCTTCCCTTTGGGAATGATTGCCGCTTTCGGAATGTGTTTCAATTTTTGCGTCATTTATGTGACAATTTGTGCCAAGTTTGCGCTTTTCCTCCTACTTTTTTTTTCTAAAATAATGAATTAAATAAACAATTTTAATTAATTAATTAATTCCCGCGCCTCCTTTTTCATGTCTTTGAATGGCACTGCCAATTTTCTTCTGGCACTGTGCTCCTTCTTTGAACTGCTTCACCAGTCTTGCCACTTTCTGTTTGTATTCGTCGCTTTTTCGGGCCAAAATTTCATTGAGTACCAAACGGCCGCTTGGATTACGGCACTGCCCGTGTTCGGAATGGGTTGGGTCAAAAATGAATTTGATGCAATAATCTCAGAATTGTTAAAAATGTTCAGGTGGCATTGCCATTTCAATGTTTTTTACCGGGCTTGACCGACTCATTTGTATAGTTTCTTGGCAAATGTAAGTGAACGTTAAAACAATTAGCATAACTCTTTTTTTTCAAACCTTTGCTGTGGGACTTTAAAATTAGGCTTGCACAAGATGGCCGGGATCCAGATTGTTGACCGGGAATCAGTAATGCAACGGTTTGAGAAAATTCGGGTTTTAGGTCGGGCATTTGAAAACTTCAAATTCGGATTTTCTATGCAACGGGTGGAGAAAAATTTCGGGTTTCGGGACGGGCACCCGATAAATTTCGAGTTCGGGTTTCGGGTTTGCATCACTGCCGGGAAATACCAGGGATTCGATCAAATGAGGTAAAACAATGTACTAAAAAAACAATTTAACGTACCTTATTTCCTCTATGAGAAGCCTTAAAATGCAAGGGGGAACTTTTATTCTAGGGGGGGGGGGGGCTTCAAATGGAAGGAGGGCGCCTTTATTAGCGCAAATGCGGATAATTAATTCCCTTTAAAGGCACTCCAAAATCAAAGGGCACTTTTATTTGGGCACATTAACATTTGTTTGTGCGCTTTTCTGTGTTGCGTTACTG
>JAKKIK010000970.1:0-20831 GCA_024500135.1 Heterodera carotae | reverse complement strand
CCATGGCTAATGCTTATAATGCCAATGTCCGTCCATGGCAACAATTCCGTCCATGGCAAATGCTTATAATGCCAATGTCCGTCCATGGCTAATGCCAATGCCTGTTCGTTTTCAACCGCACCTTTTGCCTGAACTGCTTATTGTTGTCCGGCTCCTCCACCTCAATGCGTCCATCTTTCATTATTGTTACAATTGGTTCCGCTTCGTTGTCTGAACGATTTTTGTTTTTGTCATTTTTTAAATAATTTCATTTTATCTTTTTCGAATGTTTTTTTAACCGTCGTTCTCTTCGCCTCCAATCCCTTCAAAAGTTGCAACAAATTGTTCGCCCAATTCTTTCGCGTCCAACAGCGACTGAAGAAGCGCCGGCGACGGTTTCGAAACTCGCGCAGAGCGACTGAAAATGATGAAATATATATAAAACATTGAAAACTCAAAATACCGAAGGGCTTTGGCACTTTCATCGGTCGAACGGTCGTCGTCGACATTTTTGGTGGGAGAAGAAGCGAAAGGAATGGACGAACGACAACGGCGGAATTTGGGGGTGGTCGAACGGGGCGGAAAAGAAACGCCGACGGAGGAAGAGACATTTTTGGGGATGGTACGACGCTGAAAAAAAAGGGAGGGGAAAATTGGGAGAAAAAAAGAACAAAAAATACGGAGAAAAATGAAGAAAATAGTATTTATTATTGTGCATGGATGGGATCCGAAGAAATAAACTTTTGTAAAATTTTAGCTATTTTTAATTAATAGGAACATTTTTTACCCATGACTCTGAAACTTTTTGACACTTTAACCGACCCCAAAAAGAGAGGGTAACTAAGCCAATTAATTAATTATGCCATACATTTTATTCCAGCTGAAGCAAAAATAATAATTCTTTTTTTTGGAAGTGACCAAATATTGAAAAGGAATTTGCGCTTATTAATCACCAAATCAACTAACAAATCAATCGTTTTCGTCAATACCCAAAAATATTTTTTCATTTTTTTTTTGCCGAATTTCCCAATTTCCTTCCCCCAACCCTATCCTTTGTTAATTTGGACCGACCTCCGAAGAAACCGTCTTCGACCACTCCAATTTTTCTCGCATTTTTTGACCGTGTTCCAACAAACGGTGGCGCCGCAAATCCTTAAATTAATGATTAAATTAAATTTTAATTTTTTGTTTTGTCCATCTATCGGCGTGTGCTTTTGACTTATTCTAATCTTTCGTTATTTATTTTTTGTTTTTTTTTCCAAAACGCACTTCCAAAAGTTCGTAGTCCAATTCGCCGCCAAAGCATTCATCGCAACTGAAAATTCGGCCATTTATTTTCGAAATTTGTCGGAGAAAGGCACCGATAAATGATTAGCTTTTCCCGCTCGGGCCCAATCACCTCCAAAGCTTCATAAAGCGCCCTCGAATTTCCCACAAAAACGTTGTGAATCTGAAAAAAAAAGAAATTTAAAATAAAATGGAAAATGATGCTTTTAGAGCGGGAATCTTGGCAAGGATGGCGGATCCATGACAAGCATCGATCACGTATATATTTCATGATTTTTAAAATAAATATTTGAAATTTTTTTTAAATGTTTGCGGTCGGGCTCCTTGCACACTGAAGAGTGGGAAATTTTAAAAAATCAATTGAATTTCTTAAAAGAGCGTAAAATGTCATTTCATTTCATTGTTTTTCATTGTTTTGCCTTGGCCACCTTTAGCATATGCAATTCATAATAATGTCTGCTGCTCATTTCGCGATTGCAGGGAACACAATATTTGTCACAGTCCTTCTTGAAAAGTTTGTTGCCCTTTTGCTGTTGTTGATTTGCTTCTTCCGCTTCGTTTCCCACCAAATTTTGGTCATTCGCTTCGCGTTCGCCCCAAAACAATTTGCATTTATTTTTGAAATAAAATGGATAATATTTGAACAAAAACATGCCGAAAAAATTAAATTAAATCATGGTTGGGATTAAGCATTTTTTCTCCAAATTTGCTAAATTAAAAAATTTCTTTTTCCTTTTGCTTTTTTGAATGCCATTTTCGCTGATTTCATTTTTTTTGTTGCTTTTCCTTTTACCATTCCTCCGCGGGATTCCCTTCGCCATTTGTAAATCTAAAATACAAAATAATCTAAAAATCAAATAATTTAATTTTGTTTTTTATGTTAATTGAACCGTGCAAAGTGTCGGCGAATTTGCGATGCCAAATTTTCCTCTAAAAATGGCATTTGTCTCCACGGCACTAACACCCTTTGAAAGGAAATTGCACGTCATTTCACGCAATTGGTCATAATGAACGGGAGAAGTCATTTCGGAAGGCAATTAAAGGAAAAAGAATCACTAAATGAAAATATTGGCATCAAAATTAAAATATGAAAAAAACAATTAAATGAATAATAAAAATGAAATGCTTAATTATGTAACAATCAGTTCAAAAGGTCGACTGAAAAAGAGCAAAAACATTAATTAGCATCTCATTCCATTTCATTCACAGTTTGTTACATATATTCATTTATATATTTGGAAATAATTAAATGTAAAAAGAAAATATAAATAAATTTAACCAAAAAAGGACTCCAAAATAAAGCGAAAAATGCAAAAGCATTAAAATATTTGCTATTTTAATTGAACAGAAATATTGTCTTTGTTTTCTGCTGAGTAATTAGCAGAAAAAGCCGAAATTATTCAAAAATGCACCAAAAATGTAAATGAAAAAGAATAAATATGAAATGCCTAAAATAAATGACATCGCTTTTTGAATGATAAAAAAGGGAAATAAAATCGCTGAAAATTAAACAAAGAAAGTGTGAATGAACTCTGAGATCAATGCATAAGCAAACTGAGTGATAAAAGCATAAAAAGTGACTGACAAATAAAGGCAAAATTAAAAGTTACCACCAAAAAAAAGGAAAAGCATTTTACAGAAAAACATAAAAAGAAAGAAAGCCATTCAATTCGTTGGTCATTTTTTTGTTCCTTTTTTTCGTTCCTTTTGTGCATATTAATATTTATTCTTTTTACATAATAATTAACACATTTGTGCTTAATTTGTGCCACAAAAATAAAATAGCAAATTTTTTTTTAAATTTCTTTTAATTCTGCGAATTTTATGTGTGTAGTGTTATTTTAGCAGATAAAGGTCATTGCAATTGTTCGATATTTTGGTTTTATTTAAAAATGAATTAAATAATAATAAAAAACGAAATGGTCGTTATCTTTCATTACATTGATAAACAGTAGCATCAGCTTACAAAAAGATTTTTTTTCAAATACATGTTTTCGAAAAAAAAATTATTTGCACCTAAATATTGTCATAAGAAAGGATTAATATTAATTTCATTTTTTTGCTTATAAAGTTGGATTATTTAAATGGCATTTTCTTTTATTTAACAAAAATTAAGTCAAATCCACAATAAAATTTACCAATTGAAAGGTTTTGACGTTTTTTTGTTCCATTTCTTTTCCCAACTGATTTGAATAAAACTGGGTTTTTGATTCCTCTCCTTTTTTGGGAATTTCACCAATTTATGCGATTCAAATTAGAATTGTTCTGATTAGTTCTTCCCCGACCCCAACATTTTTGGGTACTTCCGAGTTTTGCTACACCCCCTCAAAAAAAATTTTTTTTTTTAATTGTACTTTGCGTTTTCGAAGGCGTTGATTACGATATGATGTTGAATTTTGATATCTGCTGGCACCTATTCATAGTTTGACGCAGCATCTTTGACCTTATTTTTGCTTTCAACTAAACATTAATTGTTTTAATTAATGCTAAAAAATTAATTACTCCAAGCGGATTGGAACCCAGAACAGCAGGGCTACACGAAAAAAAATTTTTGTATGTGAAAACAAAACGAAAAATAACTATTCTTCACGGAACTCATAAAGTGCCGTAAAAGGGACGAAACAAATTTCGTGCAACACGAACCCCGACTACTATCAGAGATCCTTACTACACTTCACAGGACAAACATAGATTAAGTCAAATCTCTTGACTCACTGACTGAAAAAAATTTGTACATACTTACCTACCTTTCCACGGCGAAACAAGGGTGTGAGGTGCGATCATATGATCAGTAATTAAAACTTTTTCAAAATTTATCTTAAAATTTCCTTTCCTTACACTCAGATAAAGGCTAAATAGACGAATTTTTTTTTGTTTTCCTAAGTGACATCGGAAATGCACATCTTTGGTCTCATTTGTCAGAGTCTTGAGGAAACATCTCCCTCGGTCCTGTTCAAACCCCAGGAAAAAATCAAAAATTTCAGAAAAGGGAAATAGAAAATCATAATAATAATTTATGACCAAAACAAAAAATGACACAGAGATTAAATCAGCTTATTGACTGATGATCAATTGAGGAAATGTCACAAATTGGTTGGAAGTCCTCTGGCGTTTTTATTCTGTTTGCTACCCCAACGGCTTTTGCGCATTGTACGAATTTTGTCCACACCGATTCTTTGCCTTCGACACGGTCCAGCCAGGGCTTGTCCGCAATTTTGATGAGCACATTGGAAAGGAAACCGTTCAGTGCAGGATGATTCTCGTGGATCCGTTGGATGGTGTGGAAAAGAACGGGCGGCAAAGGGTCGTCGACGAGCAAAGTTTCCACTGAAATTTCGAAAAAGTATTTAAAGCAGAAAGCCATAAAATTGGCGTTACGGACGAATTAAAAATGTTGTACAAAAGAATGACCGGTGTTAGCGAGAACGTCCTTGCCAATTGTGAACTCTTTATTGACATCGACGAGGAGAATGTCCAAATCTGAATGATTTTATCAAAAACTTAAAAGGAAAAAAATGCCGCCGACCCTTCCGAGTAAAATGCCATTTTCGCGGCTGCACATAAACAATGTCCGCGCATTCAAAAAAGTTACCCTCCCTCGGCGAGCGTACACTCACTTTGCACCAGAAAGCCCAATTCTTTTCTGTTTGGCCTTAATCTGTGCAGTTGCAACAAAAGTTCAAGAGCAGTGATCAGCTGCTCGCCGGTCTCAATGTGCCGACCGAACAAAATCTTTTTAAAGAAGGCGGGCACCGAATTGCTGTTTTTTGCGGAAAGCACAAATTTGGGCACCAGTTGGAGCAGTTCTTCCTGAAAATACCAAATCAACTAAGTTTTTAGAAATGTATTTACCTTATTCAGTCCTGTCAGAATTGGGATCAACGACCGAACGTCGGTGTTGCGGGAATAATGCAATTTGCGCACACTGTCCACCAATGCAACAGAGGGCGGAGTGCGCTCAGTAAGCTTTTTTAGCATTTAAATCTCGACGCATTAATTTTATTGTATTGTATACCAAATGGACAATACGCGCGACCAAAGTTTCCGCCTCAGACGGACACTCGTTAATCATTGTCAATAATTCCTCCGAGTGCATACCAATGGATTTTATGGCAATTTCAATGCTTTTAAATGTCATCTGCAAATCCAAATTCCACCCATCGACTATTTCCATTCATTTTATTCGCCTACTCTCTTGATTTCGGTGCCGGCACGAGCATAAACGGAGGCGAGTTGGTTGAGCAGAGAATGGTCCAAAGGTAGCAGAGAAAGGAAGAGGAAGAGACCGGCACGGATCAGACTCTCGTCCCACGGCATTTCCTCGACCAATTCCTCCACTTGACGCTCCACCCGACCGTTGGCATGCCAAATCACCCGAGGGGCTGTCGGATGCACCAAATACTCACTCATCTCCTCCAAAAACTGACGCACATCGGCACGAAGAAAATCGAGCTGGAAAAGCTCCTTCACCGTTTTCACGCACTTAAATAGTTAAGAATATTAAAACATTTCTTGTTTGTTGATTTAAAATGACAGTGCGATCACCTGCTCCTTAATGTCATTGCGTTCAAAATAGCTGAACTCCATGAGAACTTTGAGCAACGTTTGTCGTTGTTTGACCCGCGTCAGAATGAGCTCGCGGAGGGTTGTCATCGCAAATGCGCCATAAACCTTTGGAAATGAAACGAAAGAATAAAATGTTAATTTGTTGAGACAGACTTTGTCCAGACAAGCCTTGCGCAAAATCTTCAGAGAAGTGGGCGTCAGATAAGCAGCCTCGAGAAATATTCGGTGGAAGAGACTAAAGTTTTTAATCAGCAATTTGTTACGGCATTTTTTTTTTTGGTTCGTCAAGGCAATTTTACATGTCAAATCATGTTAAGGTTGTAATTGGCAAACACAATTGACGACGTACGTTTCCTTGTGTTCACCCCGTTCGTACAAAGTTGACAAGAGTTCGCAAAGGCAATTGTCGAAGTGTTGCCTCCGTTCGTCGACCGTTTGCTGAACAATTTGGACTGCGTTTGCTGGCGCAAAACTGATTTTTTTTTAAATTAGAAAACATTTAGCAAAAAATAATTGTGTTACCACATCCATTGGACAAAAAGCTCTGCGAGCCAAAGCAACGCCAAGTCCGCCCTCGACTTTTGGTCCTCAATTATGTAATTAAGGAGGATCGCCTCAACTTCTGCCGAAAGAGGCGACTTGAATCGTGTCGCCAACCGAACAATGATTTTCTGCTGGGCTAATCCGGCACCTCCCTGCACTGCTCTCTCTGAGAAGTAAATATAGAAAATGGTTGATTCATTAAAGTAATGAATTTACTTTCGCTATCCAAAATGCGTTGGAAAGTGCTGAGCATCATTTGCTCCGCTTCCTTGGGCAACAATTCTCTGGTGGAGTTGAACAAATTCCAATTTTGCGGCCGCATTTTCTTTTGTACAGGCAACTAAAAAAAAAGGTCGAAATTGGCGAATTGGAAAGTGAGGAGAATACCTGCGGCTGCGCGAACCCTTCTCCGTTGGACGGCTGAACTGATGTCGAAGCAACAGACCGATCAGTGAATGGCGTAGGTGGAATAACGGCGCCGACGGATCGCGCGGCCTGTCGCTCTAAAGCAAAGAAATGCGCCATGAAAAAGAAATTTGCTCAGACCCATGAAAAGCTTCTGTTTCTCCGCCTTTATGTACTGAATGCCGGGTCCTTCGCCTTCGCGAGTCCTTAACAGTCAAATGGTAATGCCCAATTCCTATCAATGAGAGTTCGAATCGCTAGAAAAACAGTCGACGCGACTCAATGAAAACTAACATTTGAATTGCCATCATTCGTGCCAAATGCCGTTTCTGAGCCTGAAGACAAAAGACAGCCAATTGTTTTTCAGATAGGTAAACATTATTTTGCTGACCTCACTGCCCGACTCATCAATTGGAGTGTAACTCGAAGCAAACGCAGCAGGCATTTTATCCGGTAAAGTGTACTAAAAGGGTTGGTACGGCGAATAAACAAATCGGGATGGGGGCAGGCAACACTCACGAGGCTGATCATCACCAGTTTAGTGGCCACATGAATAGAGAGCCGTTCCAACACAAAATCAGTGGTGATACCAATGGCTTTTTGCGTAGCGGCACTGGCCGAGTCCGGGTCGTCCAATTGCTTGTACAGGTCAATAATCCCATCGTCGTACTCATCCTCATCCAACTTAAGGAATAGGTTAAAAAATCACTTAGTATGCGCCATTTAATTAACCTTTATCCGTTTGATATCCCTCAAATCCAAGTCCTCCTCCTCCAGTTGCTGCTCCTTCCTATGTCGTTTGGGTTCTGCCGTCGTTTGCCGTGCTGTGCCAATCGCCACCGCCGTTGCGGCGGCCAAACGTTTTTTAAGAGCCTCATCGATCCAAAATATTCAAAATCTTTAGTCAGAATATCTAATGGCATTACTTCACTGATGGCGGGCATCGCTCTTTGAATTTCGGACTGAGAGGCGCCCAATTCGACAAGCAATTGTCTCATCCTGGGGTGGAGGTTGTGCAACGTGAAAGTGCCCGGATGCTTGAGCATTCGTAACAGATGCATCTTCAGTTCTTTTCGCACACTTTTCACTTGGCTCGTGCCCAAAGTCGGCGGCAAATTGAGGTGTAACTGTTCCAAGGCGCCAATAACCTTAAAAGCTGTTTTTTTCAGTTGATTTCTGTCACTTACGTCCGGCATTTTCTCAGGGCGCTGTCGTGAAATATTGCAAATGCACGAAATGGCTGTGACCAAGTTCAGAGAAGTGATATGAGTGGACGCAATTTGGTCCACCAAATTGTTGAAACCGTGCTGGGCCTCAAGTTGGAGCTGTCGCCATGAAATAAACGAGTCACGACCGATCTCGTCCAAACTCATCGGAATGCCCGACTTAGGCACTTCACTAAACTGAAGCGAAAATGTCCTTTCTTGGCATAAACCCGTGAAGAACCTCATTTTTTGGAAGTTGGCATATAATCAACATCTCAAGAAACTTGAAGGCCATTGTTTTAATTCTAAAAGGGTGAAAATTTACTCGAAAAATTTAAGGAAGAATGTCCAACCCTTCGTTTTCTGAATCGACCGTTTGCATAATTCGGTTTTTTAAAATGCTAAATGCTTCCCAACAATTTTTGGCCTCCACATCAGTTGAGCGCATCTGTGAAGCCCATCGGAGCAGCACAGGATAAAGGATAGAGCACGTGTTTATCACCTAAATTCAGCATATAAAACTGAGCTTAACACAAATGACACTTTTTTCTGCACAATTGCCCCACTCGATTGGTCAACCATTGCCCAGTTTAAAGTTGCGATTGCTCTCTTGAACACTTCGGCGTCTTTTTTGCTAAAATTTTTTTTTTAATTTAACCTTAATTAATTTATTGACCAACTTACCAAGCCTTTTCGATAAAAGAAATGACAAAGCAGCGAATTTTTTGCTCTCTTTCGTGGATAAACTGGACCATCTCATCAAGAAAGTTGTCAAGAACGGAGGTGCCCTCCTGCTTGAGAATAAGTTCTTCCGCTTTGGCCAAATGGATAAGCCGTTCGTCCAATGGTTTCCCAGACACTTGTAAACCTTCATTGATTTCTCGACCAATCTGTTTGGAAAATAAGTTAGTATTAATAACTTATTACATAAAATACATGTAATTGTCCCTCTCTCACCTCGTCATATGCCAAATTTTCTGTTCCAATGTCATCCATCGTTAGTGAAAATCTTAAAATAAAACAGAGTACTCAGCAGGGCAAAGTTCTTTACCTAACCATTCAAGAATCAAAAACATGAAAAAAAATTCCGAATTATAAGCCGTAAATTGAATTACTTCGCTCTTCTATGTCCTAAGCAAAAATTGGCATAATGTTTTTTAAGTACATATGTTGAAATCGTCGGCTATGTTGAAATCGTCATTTCCAAACAACAACAATTAAATTTTCCCCTATACTAACAACTATTTTGTATCCAACCCCTAAACGTAAAACCTAATTAGTGTACATAAACTGAAAACTAAGTTGCAAATGAAAGCTTATGTATGTTTTAGCCAAATATTCTGAAAATGAAGAGTGGTGGAGTTGCTGGATCCTCTCTGTTTGGTCAGCAAAACACGTTGGGACAGCAACAGCAAGGAGGACTTTTTTCAAAACCGGCTGGCGGATTTTTTAACAGTGCGTTCAATTATTGGAGACGTTTGTCAAATTATTTTTTTAGCCACAACCTCGGCATCAACCTTTCCTACTGCCACGACAGCGACGTCATTGTTTGGTGGACAGACACAGACTGGCGGCATTTTCGGCGCATCCAAACCCACGGGGACTTCCATGTTCGGGGCGACCACTTCACAGCCCAGCGGAGGTCTTTTTGGACAGCAGCAGTCAACCAATGCCTTTGGCACAACGACAGCGACTGGTGGCGGAATGTTTGCCCCGAATAAGCCATCGGTACCTTAAAACTGTCTGATGCTCATCAGATTCGTTTACCATTTAGGCTTTTGGTCAAGTCTCTCAGCCGACGGGCATTTTCGGCGGACAGCAAAGCACTGGCGGCATTTTTGGAGGGACTGCGCCAGCTTCCGTTGGCGGCTTTGGCACAGCAACGGTTAGTCGTAAGATCGATGATTGCGTACTTCAATACTGTTCGAATTTAGACCGCGACTACGGGCATTTTCGGTGGACAACCTCAGCAGGGCCCATTTTCCTTTACTCAGCAACCACAACAAGCTGCCAGTGCCACCGGCGGTATATTCGGTGCGAAGCCAACACAACCGTTTGGATTTAGTACTACACAAACTGCTTCAACCTTTGGTTCTTCTACATATTCATTCATACCAATTTCAACATTTTTGTAACTTCGATAATTTAGTGACTAAATTTTCACCCCCTATTGGGGAGGATCAAATGCAATTAAAAGGAACGCCTCACAAAGTGAGCACCAAACAAATGTGCATAACGTCGATGAAGGAATATGAGCACAAAAGTTTGGAAGTGAGTGGGCGAAATAATTAACTAATTTTTAAAAAATCATTTCGTTCAGGAACTTCGTGTCGACGATTACTTTGCAGGCAGAGTTAAAAACACTGGCGCTGCTTCTGTTGCGTCTTCCTCTATGTTTGGCCAACAAAATGTCTTAGGCCAGCAGGTACAACAAGGAAATCTTTTCGCAAAGCCGACTGGTGGAATCTTTTCACCTGGTTAGTTTAACTTATATAGAGGCATTTGTCATGACAGAGTCCTAAAACGATGTTTCCGACATTCAAAAGCACTCGCTGAAAATTTATTTATTTTAGCCACAACCTCGGCATCAGCCTTCCCTACTGCTACGACTACGTCATCAATGTTTGGTGGACCGACTCAAACAGGCGGCCTTTTTGCCACAGCCAAACCCGCGGGGACCTCCATGTTCGGGCCGACCGCTTCACAGCCAAGTGCAAATATTTTCGGACCACAGCAGTCAACCAATGCGTTCGGCTCAACGACAGCGACTGGTGGCGGAATGTTTGCCCTAAATAAGCCATCGGTAACTAGCTCGGATGGTTTGTATCTTTTCTTTCTCCATTTAGCCGTTTGGTCAAGTCTCACAGCCTACGGGCATTTTCGGCGGACAACAAAACCCTGGCGGAATTTTCACGGGGACTACGCCAGCTTCGGTTGGCGGCTTTGGCACAACAACAGTTGGTCTAAATTAAGTTATTTGGAATAATTGTATCCTGATTTAGACCACGACTGCGAACATTTTTGGTGGACAGCCTCAGCAGAGCCCATTTTCCTTTACTCAGCAACCACAGCAAGTGGCCGGTACTACCGGTAGTATATTCGCGAAGCCAACGCAGTCTTTCTCTGGATTTGGTACCTGCAATAAAAAAACCCAAACATTGTACGCTGTCTTAGGTCCACTCGCCACCCAACAAAATCCTCCGTTTGGTGCTCCTATGTCAAAAATAGGCGGTAATATATTTGGCCAGCAGCCGGCCTCAGGCAACTTATTTGGTCAATCCATGGGCACAAATTTGTTGCAAAAGCCGGCACAGTCATCAATATTTGCCTCTTCATCACCTCAGGGCATGCCCGGGACTGGAATGTTTGCAAGCGGTACTTTTAACTTTTATTTTTGATGCCATTTGGAGTGCAATTAATTAAGGCTTTTCCCAACCGGCTGGTTATGCCCCTACTGCCATTGGATCTTCTCCAATTCTTGTTGGCTCAAATGTCAATGTTTCTGCCATACAACAGGCCATCATGAGTGCCCAGCTTTCTTCCCTCCCCTACGGGGACAGTCCGCTGCTGAAAAGCCCCGTCGTTTCACCCACCCGAACGGCCGACGACATTGCAAGGTTCTTTTTTGCATTTGTTGTCATCTTGAGATGTATTGTTTTTTTTCAGTTTACAAAAACAGTTGCATTTGTCTAATCGACGTTTGGATGGGCCGTCTGTTTTTGCCTCACCAAAGTTCGACAAAACTCCACCAACGACGCAAATGAACACGACTAAAAGTTCGGCAACGGATTTGAGCAGTTCCTTTTTGGAACAAAGCTTCTCCTATAAGCCATTAGTGCTTTTGCCTTCCATGGGATTTGGTGCCGCTTTAGGGCTGCATCAATCGCCGAAACTCAAATCAAAGTAAAACGAAAGGGGAAATACGCTGTTTATCCAAATAACCTAGGAGCGATTCAATGCTGAAATCTATGGCATCAGAGGATGAAAAAAATGTGAAATCTCTGGACATTTCCGTCGTCTACGAAACCGTCCAGCAGGTGAGTTTTGATTAAAAATTCGCATTTTATTTTGTTTTTCAGTCACGTTTAAATGACATCGATGATTCTCATTTAACAAACGACGTTCCAACTGCACAGTCGCGTCTGGAGTTTGTGCGAACGCCCGAGAATTCGATTCGTAGCGATATTTCGACTACCTCTGCAGAAATAAATGTTCATAGTTCCCTGCCTCTGGAGACTGAGCATCCGGTGGTCTCTCTCTTAATTTCAAATTGCTTTATTATTGCAAGACTTTTCAGGTTGCTCAGTCCCACGAACCTTTGACGGAATATCGTGTGAAATTGGTTCGACCGGAGTATTACTGTAAACCGTCGCCCAAAGAGTTGGAGGAGCTGTTTCGTGCTGATGGAACCTGTAGAATTGAGAGCGGACTTACAGTCGGTCGCGTGGGGTACGGAAGTGTCTTCTGGAAGGGCCCAATTTTATTGGACGGACCGACCGACCTTGACGAAATTGTGCACTTTCGCAACAAGGAAGTGGTCGTTTACCCCGACGAGGCAAAAAGACCAGATGTTGGCACGGGTTTGAACACATTTGCGGAAGTCAGTTTGGAGCGAATTTGGCCCGTCGACCCAAAAACAAAGCGACCGATTAAGGTAGTGTTGTAAAAGAAAAGGAATTGAGCTGATTAGTGCTGATTACCCTTTGGACTTGTTAGGATGTCGACGAATTGCGACGCCTTGGATTTCGTGAAAAATTGGAACGATTGTGTCAGCGATTGGACGCTGTGTTTAGGGATTATCAGCCTGCGACCGGAACTTGGCAATTTGATGTACAGCATTTCTCTAAATATGGCTTTGTAAGTGAATGGAAAGGGCGTGTCCGGTAAATAATTTGTGGTTAATTTAAGTTGGAGAACGATGAAGACGAACAACGCCAAAACCAAATGACTGTTCACAGTAACATTAATGGGACAACAAAAAGACCAATTGAATTTTGCGAAGACATCGAAAATTTCGGTATTTTAAATTAGATTCTTATTTGGGTCATAAAAAGACGGTACAAGGGCGATTTCTCCCCTGTTCTTTTTCTTGTCAGAACAAAAGTTCCAACTAAATTCCATTTTTTCATTTGGGTTTGCATCTAGGCTTAACTTATTATTACAAGAATGTATACGTTTCAGAGGATACCGAAAATCGTCTCGACTTTTCTGTTTTCGACGACAAAGAGGAAACAAAACTCTTCCCAAATGGAGAAGTTTTACAGAAGAAATTGAAGTTGGACGACACGCTTTTTGAGTCCAAGTGGGCTATTGCAGTAGTTAAAAATGGCAAAATTTAATTCTTGTCTAAATTACAGGAAAATGTTGAGCCATGGTTCTAATGAACCAAAAAAACGGCGTTATCTGGTCGAACGTTTGCCAAAAAATGCGTTCAAAGGCATTTCTTGGTCAAATATCTATAAGAAATCCGAACTCGCATTTGGCCGACGAGGCTGTCGAGTCGCATTTTCGAGGGGTTAGTAAATAGCTGAGCGTTTAGTTCATCAAATATTCATTGAATGAATGTTTAAGGCAGTACTTTTGCTTCTTTGAATGGCAATTTAACCACGATTTCGATGCTTCGTTTGGCTGTTGTCCCTACTCTCAAGGTATATTTTGCACCATTTTTTCTTCCTATCTTTAATTTTCAGGATATTTTCGTGGAATACAAACAGAAAAAGGGCAAAAGCCATTTGCTGTTAAATGAGATGACTTCGCTGTCCGATGGTCTCATTACGTTTGACCCTCCTTCTGTGCTTCTCCGATTGTTGGACACGTACGTTCGGCATTCCTTCCGTGCTGGTGAAGGGACAAAGGTTGCAGAAACAATCTTCTCGCTTTTCGACATCATTTGCGGACCGTGTGACAGTGTCAAAGGTGGAAGCAAATTCATTCATTCATACATAACGTAGTCACTTTCAGCAAAGGTCTCTCAGCGCATTGAAATGGGTAATTGGCTGAAGCAGCAGCTGAAAGATCGGGCATTTGTTGGGGCCACCTCTTCAGCGCTCGACGTCGTTTTCCACCATTTGGTCTGTGGCTCGCGTGAAGAGGCCGTTGCCGTTGCTATGCGTTCGCGCCATTACAATTTGGCCTTACTTTTGTCGCTGTTTAAATGTCCAACACCCAAAATAATCAGAGACCAAGTCGAAAAGCAGGCAAATTTTTCATTAAATTTTTATTTCAATTGAGCTAATGCTTCTTCACTGTTAAGCTTGTCGTAACAGACAAAAGACAGCCTACGACGGCCAATGGTTACACAAAGATTTTGGAACTTCTTTCCGCTGATTGGTCCGAACAGCGTAAAAAATGCTTGGAAGGTCTTGATTGGCTTCAGGTTGACCAAAAAGCATAGAACAACATTTTATTAAATTAATCTTTACCCTTACGTCCATTTCTTGCAACACTTAAAAATCTTAAGATCCTCGGCGTGTTCATCTGGTATCACTCTTCTCCGTGGACGACTCTATCGGACGTTGTCAATCGCTTGGAACCGTTGCTGGATGAGATGGACGGATATGACAGAAAGGAAGGATGAGATGAGATTCGATGTTCTTTATGCTGTTCGTTGTCATTGGCTGCAACACTCATTTACATACTCATTCATTCGTTCGTTCATTGTTTCGTTTGCACTATTTGTTTATCAATTAATTATCAGCTCATTCCTTCTTTTTATTTATCCTTCGTTTATTCTTCTTTTTTTTTTTTGCCATCCTCCGTTCGTGTCGCTTGAATTTTATTCGTCGGATTAAAATTACTTGTGGGTAAAACGAAGAAGTTCTTTGAATCGTTTTCGGCGCTCATCACAACTTCACTCCCCTTTCGTCCCCCCTCCATTCGTCTGCTGTTTCCAGTTACCGTAATGTCATCCGTCCATCGGTCTACGTCTCCAATTTTTTTTTGCCTCCACCTTATCTTTTCTCTTTGCCGCCGCTTTGTGACATCGGCCAAAACCAATGGCAGCGAGGGTCCGCCCAGTCAAACGATAGGTCATTTCCCTGTGGGGGCTGTGCGCTTGGGGGACAGCCCCGCGCCACTTCCATTATGAAGGAAGGAACAGTTTTTTGGGGTGGAAAGCGATGAACTCCGCGGGTCAGCGGGGAAAAGAGAGCAAATGGACTGCCCCGGGGGAAGAGAAATAAAGGTGAGGGAGAGAGAGAGAGGAGGGGGAGGGGGGGGGGGGTGGGAGAAAGGGTCACTAACTGCTGCTGATGCTGGTGGTGGCGTCTTTTGCCTCAATCAGGGCTGGGTTGGAGATAATGGCGAAAGGAAGGACCACACCACAAACAATAATTGGCAACCCTACGCAGACAGAAAAAGAGGGAGAAAGAAAAGGGAGGGCGGCGGCGGGGCCACCCATCGCAGCAGAACGACGGCACAAAACAACCTCGCCACCACCACCAGCACACAACAACAATCTCTGAGCAAATGGCTGTACGAGGGAGGGGAGGGGAGGGACTGCTGCTGGATGGACGGGGAGGGGTCAAATGTTGCGTCACCAAACGATGCGAATGGAGGGAGAGGAGAGATATGTGTGTTGGACGGACGGAATGTGGTGGGCTGGAGATGATGGGAGGGAGGGAAGGGAGGTCGGTGGATGTGACCCCTGACAGACTGACAGAGAGAGAGGGCGGGGGGAAAGGAGGGACATTGGCATCTGTCCACTCTCAAATCCCTTGCCATGCTCACTCAGTTTGGTAATGGGTCATCATTTCGATGAGAGATGGAGGGATGCCATTGCTGCGCCGAGTGGTCAGCAGGGCACAAAACAACCAACAGTTATTTAGTTGCTCACATTGCCGCAGGCCATTTGTGCCCCCGGGGGGCGTTTACCATACAATGGGCGAAAGGGGTGGAGGGCATACATTAACTTAGGCATTATTCCCCCAATTGGATTCGGGCAAAAATGAAGCTGTCGTTAATCATTTGCTCATGCACAACATGACGAGTTGTCGTCTGTCAAAAAATTCCATCGAATTATTCAAAATGCCTTTACCCCCCCCCCCCCCGGGCCCCCTCTTCCGCCAATTCCCGAGACAATGGCACTTGGCTTCTTGCAGATTCGGGCCCAATCAGTTTCATTGACCATACACATATATTATCACTATCAGGTCTCTGACTGATTGTTGCCATCCAATGAGTGCCCTTCAAGATTTGCTCACAAAATTGTCCGAAAAAGAGCAAAGCAAAAGGGCGACTTTGCCTCTCCACCAAAATTCGTCACCGAATGCTTTCACAACGACCGAAATTGAAATGGCCAAAACGCTGTGCACACTTCCGTCAAATGGGCAAGAAGAACGGATGGACAATGAAACGAATGGAAAAGAGGTGGGAAAATGCGGCACACTTTTTACACGGGCATTATATCAATTGAACAAAATGACAAAAAGACGAGACATCCGTGTAAAAGATATGACTGACAATGTTCAAATGGATTTGACCAATGGATTTGCCTTTTTCAAAAAATAAATAATTTGACCATAATATTTCTTAATTCAACAGGCAAATTCTGAACACAATGTGCACAAAAACGAAGAATTCGACGTGAACAAATTTGAGGAGGATGGCACCGGAGGCGACGAAATCTGTCGGTAATGAAGCGGCTTTTGTAATGGCATTGACCGGCCTGTCGTTTTGACTTTTTATTCTTCCATCCCCACATTTTCATTTGTTTATCTTTGCCAATGCCCTTTTAGCCCAATTGATCGATCCGTTTCCACGCATTCGTCGACATCGAGCGAAAAGATTTTCCTTAATGCCAACTTCGAAAGCTTTGCCGAATTTGACTGTGCCTTTGAAGAATGGAAGAGTCTTTACAAACATCCGTTCAGAGTGGCAAGTTCGGAGAAGCACCACGACACTAAGTTCAAATACCGTTACGTCGTTTACCACTGTTCGCGTTATGGCGAGCCGAGGAAGAGAGGTCGCGCGGGTGCGAAAGGGAGGGGAAGAGGGAAAAAGAAGAGGGAAAAGGAAGAGGGGGAAGGGTAAAAGGAAGAGGGGGAATGTAACGGGGAAGGAAAAGGGGTAGGGGAGTGGGCAACGCAACGAGGAGAGGGAGCGGAAGTGAGGAGAGGAGGGAAGAGAGGAAGTGGAGCCAGGGGAGGGGAAGGGGGCAGAGGAGGAATAGAGAGGGTTAGGGGAGTGGGCAACGAAACGAGGAGGGAAGAGAGAAAGTGGGGGGGGGAGTGGGAGCAGGAGAGGCATACGGCATTGCAATTCCTGTGCAGGAAGTGGAAAAGTGTCAAATGATCATCAGCGTCAGAATGAAACCTCCCTCCTTTCAGGGCAGGGCCGTCGTCCCCATCAAAACTATTTGCCGTGCGGCTGTCATGCCAAACTCCGATTGAACTTTCACCCCCACCCCGGCGACGGCTGTCTTGTTGTGACCACTCTGCTGACGGAACATAACCACGAGCCAATGTCAGAGTGCCATTCGATGTGGCTGAAGCGACGCAAAAGTTCACCGGAAGAGGACGCGACGGGCGCGGCAGAACGAAGCGGAGAGGGCGAGCGCGACTTTGAGTCCAACGGAGGTAAGGAAGGCACAACAAAGGCAACCAAACGAAGCGAATGGAATTTCCCCACCGGGCAGAACACAGTCCGAACAGCACCGCCTCCTCCTCCACGGCACTGTTTTCGCCCCTTTCTCTGCACGCCCCCCAGGCGCATCAGCAGCTGTTGCACAACTCGCCCTCCTCTTCTGGCGGTCAAAGCAGCAGTGAGTCGGGCGGTTCCTCTTCCGCCTCCGGTGCCGAAACGGCGGCGGTTGCCGCATTGCTAATGCGAGCAATGCCACCGTCGCCGCTGTCGGAAGCAATCGGTGGGGTTCAAATGCAGCGCCAAGCGATGGGACGGCCCCGTTCGGCGATGTTCACAGACACAGGCGAACCTGGAAACAGCTTGGTATTTTGTTGTTGTTGTACACGCACTGACAGAAATATTCCCATTTTGGAAAATGGGTCAGCAGCAGCCGCTGTCCGCGAGTTTCAAACATCCGCTGCTTGGCACTTCGCCCGCTGCCCAATTTGTACATGGAACTCCCAACCAGCAGCAGCAGCAGCAACACTCGCAGTTGTTGACCTCGCTGAAAGCGGCTTTGATGGCTAATGGGAACGGCGGCAGCAAGGACAAAGACGGGACGACGACGGCACAAATTAGCGGCGGCGGATTGGGCAACGCATGCAAAAAGTTGGTGGGCGAAATGTTCAGGCAGCAGCAGCAGCAGCTACGGACATCGGCTGATCAGAGGCAGATTGACCAACAACAACAACAGCAGCAATGGCACCTTTTTCCGATCATTCAGGTAGCGAAGGGAAGGGAAAAAAAAGGGGGGGGGCGGGTGGCGATTTGGCAATTCATTAATTTCTGATGGATTAAATAATCGCTCGAAGGAACTTGTACGACTTGAACAGCAACAACAGCAACATTCGTTGACCAACAGCAGCACAAATCAAACATTGTTTGCACTCATTTCCCAGTCACTTCAACGTGATCAGAATCAGCAGACGAACAGCGCGTCGCCTTTGCCCGCCGGCACTTCGGCCACTGCGCTTCTTTCGGCCGCACTCCGTTCAATGGTTTTATCTCCCCCTTCCCCCTAAAGGGATGTAAGCGGATTCCGAATTGTAATGCCCGCCCAATCAATGTCATTTCCCCAATTGTCTGACCAAAAGGCCCACCCCCCCAGGGCACCAACTGTCTTCATAACCCCTATAATGAGGGCATGATCGGGAGGTTTGTTCACTCTTTTGATCACTCGCTTTATCGTCGACTCTTTTAATTCAATAAAGCGGAGGAGCATCGTTGGTCGAGTGATTCAACCTTTCCCTCCCCGCCCGGGGCTGCACCACCGGCATCCCCTTAAAGGGGATGCCAGGCCCAACAGCACCCCACCCAAATGGGCACTGACAAGAACCTTCGGCATACATTAAATCCCTGAAACCTATATAATTACATGCCCCCATTCGTCCGCTCAGAATGTTCCGGCACCTCCGGCGCCAATCACTGCTGCTTCGTCTTCGGTCGGCTTTTTCCCACCAATCAATCAGTCTCCCTCCTCTTCCTCCTCCGCCTCATCCTGCTCCTCTTCCTCTCTCCTCCATTTGCCCACTGTCTCCCCTCTGATCAGTCTTCTCCAGCAAGCGCATCTGATCAATGCCATCGGCCAACCCTACGGCGCCAATGCCTTTCAGCGTCTTTCGCCGCCCCATGCGCAACAGCAACAGAATATTGGTGCAACAACAAACATCGGAAACGGCACAACAACTTCATTTATTGCGCAACAAATGCAAATGGGGGGCGAAAAACAGAGGAGGGAACAGCAGCAGCAAATGGCGGACAACGCACTGACAATTGGCAGGGCGGAGATCATCAAGGTGGGCGGGCGGTGAGAGAAAAAGTGAAGACAGATTGATGATCAGAATAGGGGAGACTGATTGACGATCAAAAGAGGGGAGAGTTTGATTGATGATCAAAAGAGGGGAGAGTTTGATTGATGATCAGAATAGGGGAGACTGATTGACGATTAGAATAAGGGAGAGTTTGATTGATGATCAAAAGAGGGGAGCGTTTGATTGATAATCAGAATAGGGAGGCTGACTGATGATCAGAATAGGGGAGACTGATTGACGATTATAATAGGGGAGAGATTGATTGATAATCAAAAGAGGGGGAGATTGATCGATGATCAAGAGGGGAGAGACTGATTGGTGATCATAATAGGTGAGAGACTGACTGATGATCAAAAGAGGGGAGAGATTTATTGGTGATCAGAATAGGTGCGAAATTGATTGATGGTCAGTCTGATTATGACAAAAATAGGGGGAGACTGATTGTGATCAGTGACGATGATGGGGCCATCGATTGGCAGAAAAAATGCTTGATCGATCATTAGAAAGAGAGAATGGTCGTTCAATCAGTCGCAATCGAAATCTCGGGGCCTTTTTACTGTGAATTTTATTGCTGTAAAAGTGTGCCTATTTTCCCTCTGAAGGAAGCCGATCTTTTGCTGCAGACTCTTGTCAATCAGATGATCCACTCAAAGGTTGGTGACCGATCAGTGAGAAAATTTCTGCATTTATGATACCGACGATGTCCATACCCGAAGGACCTGGTTTCATATTTGGCACGGCTGCGACAGTTTCTTGCCGGCTCAACGGCCTAATGCTTTCCGATTTTTGGCCGACCGATCGCTTCTTTTCTTGCCAACGATTCGCCTCAATAAATGCGGGCCAACTGATCCATTAATGCGATCACTTCTCAGGGTCTTTTCATTTACTTCCGATTGTTATTATAAAAGTATTTATTTTTTAGTTTTTTATTCCATTTAATATTATTTATGTAACTCAAAAATGTGTCCGTCAGTTTTTTTGTATCTGTCGATAAATGGCAAATAAATGCATTAGGATTGGGCCAAAAGTCTGTATTTGGCCCCTTGGAGTTCCAAATGCCCTTGGGGCTTAAGCTCGCGGTCTCGGCTTGAGATGAAATAAAATATTGTGGCGGCCATCGCGAGAATGACGCCAAAAATATTGTTCCAATCGGGCTCAGTGTCGTAAAACACCTTTTAAGGAAGAGGAAAAAAAAGTGATATTCATGGGGAAAAGCCAATTCGACGAAAGAAACCTCAATGGAAAGGCCATAAGCGACGAGCACCTTAAGGGGAAGGAAGGGGAGTGGACAAAGCTGAAAATAAAATAATCGCCGGGGGCACAAAGCAAGGGAAAGGAAAATAAAATGATAGCCGGGGAGGGGTGGGGGTGATATCCGATGGGGGGGGGGACAACACAAAGCAAGGGAAAGGAA
>JAKKIK010000969.1:0-20843 GCA_024500135.1 Heterodera carotae | reverse complement strand
CCCCCCCCTTTTCCCCCCCCCCCCCCCCCCCCCCCCCCCCCCCCCCCCCCCTTTTTCCTCCCCCTCCCCCCCCCCGCTTTTCCCCCCTCCTCTCCCCCCGCCCCCCTCCTCCCCCCCCTTTTTCCTCCCCCTCCCCCCCTTTTTCCTCCCCCCCTCCTCTCCCCCTTTCCCCTCCCCTTCCCCCCCCTCCTCTCTCTCTCGTCTTCCCCTCAATTTTTCCTTTGCCCCTCCCCTTCCCCTGTTCAATCCACGTCTGTTCTAAGAGTAATTAACAATCTCTTGTCGACAGTCAGTTGTTTGGCTTTTGGCTGCGTGGCTTTTAATGTATTATATATTTAATCCGTGCAAATGACTCGGCCATTCATTCATTTGTCGAGAATTGCACTTCTCCTCTCCTTATCCTGTTTCTTCCAAAGGTTTGCATTGTGCTTGAATGGCTAATTAAGGGAAGATGAAAGATGGTAAGGGGACACGAACCCGAGCATTTGGAAAGAGATGAGAGAGCAAGGCACTCCCGGGGGGGGGGGGGGGAGAGGGCATTTGGGAGATGAGAGCAAGGCACCCCCGGGGGGAGGAGGGATATCGGGCATTTGGGAGGGAGATGAGAGCAAAGCACCCCCGGGGGGGGGGGGGGAGGGGGCATTTGGGAGATGAGAGCAAAGCACCCCCGGGGGGATATCTTTTACATCCCCTCCAAGCAGCAGCAAAAGCAGTTGGGTTCTCCAATTGGAAGGAAGCCTGAACCAACAAATTTCAAAATGCGTATAAAGGAGGCAATCATAAAGTTCATTTTTAAATTAGTTTACTTATTGCTCAAGCATTTTACCAGACAAGTTCGTTCCTTGGCCTTCAAACCTTTTTCCGGATGATGTGCTTCATTGCCTGGGGAATTAACTCCCCCTCCCCCCTTTTCCCCTCCCCATTCCTCCCCTCCTCCCCCCCCCCCCTTCTCCCCCCATCTCTCCCCCATCCCTTCCGTCCCCTTCCTTATCCCTCATTTCCCGCTTTATTCTACGAACTTTCTCTCGGGGGAGCCATTCGTTGTGCCGACAATTTATTTATCGCCCCGATGGGATGGGCTTGTCCGCCAGCAACAGTCGGTCATCCCAGCCCAAATGCCCCCCTCTTCTCTCCCGCCGAATTTTTTGCCCTGCCATCTAACTTGTTCATCCAAAATAGTTTCTTCTACATACATCTTTCCCTCCCCTCTCCTCTCCTCCATATTCGCTCCAACACTTTTCCCCCTCCGCGGGGCCGTCCTTCCCATCCTTCTTCCAAATTCCACTTCAAACATTCAGTTGCATTAATATTAAAGCCAAGGTGGGACATTGCCCGAGGCTGTGTTGGAATGAACGGCACTCCCTTCCCCCTCCCCTCACTTTATGTCTACTTTTCTCCCCTTACGCCTCCCTCCCTCCCTTCCTTTCCCCCGCTTCCCTTCACATTCACACCTTCCCCCCAATTAGTTAAAAGTCGAAGGTTTTGGCTTTCGGCGGGACTTTGCCAAAGGACCTCTTCCGGATGTGCCACAAGGTTCACCGTCCCTTCAGGGACATTCCCACAAATTCACTCAACTCCACGCCCAATTTGTTTGTCTTTTGGCTCATCCCCACGCTTACCTCTGTTTAACTCTCCCCCTCCTACGACTATTTTGTCTTACATCATTCATTCCCTTCCCCCTCCTCCCCTCCCTCCCCCCAAATGTTCCCTAAAAACCTTTGCCTCTCCCTCCTCCTCCTCCGCCGCTTATTTGCCTCGCCCCATTCATTTTCACGTTTTTCCGTCCAACCATCGAAGAGCAGGCAGAAGCTGTTTAAACACTCACAATTAGGCACGGGACAGCAGCAGCAGAAGCAGCGCATCAGCTAAAAGTGGGTAATCCTCCAAATTTGGAATGGAAACGCCGAAGGGATTTTGGGCACAAAAATGGGTGGGACAGGCAGAAGCACATCATTCTGCTGCTGTTCAATTTAGCCAACTCAGCCAGCAAAGGTTGACGCATTGTATGCCTTTTGTTCATTCGATCATTCCCCCCCCCCTCCCCCCTTCTCCCAATTCTTTCACAAATCACACGATTTCATTTAAATCTGTGCCGTCCGCACATTTACCATTCACCTTTTCATTCTCAATTTTTGTTTTCCAGTGCCCTCTTTTTGATTCCGTTCTTTTTGATCATTTTTTTGTTTGCTTTGCACTTGATCACTTTTTTTTTGAGCAGTTTGATTTGTTCTGACTCAATCACTTTTTCTGCTGATCACTTTTTTGTCTCTCTCTGTCTCTCCCTCACACTCTCTCACCCTCCTCCTACGTAATTCTCTGCTTGTGCCTCCACATTTGCTCTCCAATCAAACTCTTGTTGAATGGACCCTTCTTCGATTTAGCACATTTTCAGTCTCTTCCTGAATCAGTCCCTCCTCCTCGTCCACTCATTGTGCCATTCTCATTTCAGCAGCAGCAGTTAACACTTTGATCCACCATTGTCAGTGTGCTCCTTTCTTTCTTTTCGTGCCAATGTCCCCCCGGGCGCTTTTGCCCCTTTCGTCGTCCCCTCCTCCGCCGTTGGCAATGCTTCTTCCGTCCGCCCATTCGCTTCTCCTCTCAGCCATCAGCGTGTTTCTGTTTGCTCTGCTCATCTCGCTGGCCTTCTCCGGCAATTCCCTTGTCATTGCCGCCATTTTCTATGATCGCAAACTGAGACGACAACCCGAGAATTTGTTCCTCGTTTCATTGGCCGTCTCCGACCTTTTTGTCTCCGCTTCGGTTGCTTTATTTGTCTTTTTTTGCTCCCTCTTTTATCCCGTGCCCTTCTCCCTTTTTAGGTTATGGTATTTGCTGCGGCAAATGATCTGCTCGGACATTGGTTCGCTCCTTCATAATCGCCTCCTTTCTGCTTTTTCATTTGCTCCTTTTAGGCCCTTTGGCGCCGTTTTCTGCCAATTTTGGATTTGTGTGGACATTACGTGCTGTACTGCTTCAATTCTTAACCTGGTATTTGATCATTAATCATTCCAAGCATGGATTTTGTACTTTTTTATGTCGTCCATTTGTCGGCTTTTGTTCGGATAATTCCCAAGCATTTCCCCAATTAATTCAAAAATATTTTTCAGTGTGCAATTGCATTGGACAGATTTGTGCACATTAGCAGACCGATGCGTTATGCGAGGTAAAAATTGGGGTAAAATCAAAACGAAAATAAAAAACTGAAATGAATGAATAAATGGCTTATGGCCACTAATAAAAAAACAGTTCGGGATTCAAAAATTTGTATGTATAAACATATTTAACATAAGTTATCATTATACTAAAGCTGTTACATGGATTAAACATCTTTTTATTGTTATTTGATTTTGTCTTTTCAAAAAACAATTTTTACAAAAAATATATATATAAATACTTATATTTATTTTAAAACGAATGCCAATGCCATCATTTGGCCGACATTCGCTGCTATTTTTGTTTGTTGGGCGCCGTTGTTTTTAGTTTGCATAGGTACACACATCGGTTACCATCGTTTTTGTTTGTTTTTTGCTTCATATTTCAAAAATTTGCCATTTTAATGCCTTCTTTCATGCATTTTGCCCATTTCTCCAATGGTTTTCAAATATTCACTCCTCAAAATGTTCCCCATTAAATATTCCACCCTCAAATTTGTCTGCTCCCCCTCATGCCCCCTCTTCCCCCCGGCGGGGCTCACTTCTTTCAAGCCGTCCATTTTAAAAACAACGAAAGGAATTCGATGGGAAAATTGGGGAGAACAAAAGAAATATGGACAAAAGTGCAGAGAAGAAGCAAAGCATTTTGTCCGTTTATTCTAAACTTTATTGGCATTTATTCATTCAATGTTTGTGCCTAAAGGTTCATTAATCGCCGTGTCATTTGCTGGTCCATTTGTGCCATTTGGCTTCTCTCCGCCTTTGTCGGCACTGCGCAAATCGCTTTTGGCGCTATGCTCAAAGGCGGACACGCGGAAGACGAAGGACAGCAGCGGGGGGACGACGGAAGTGAACCCGGCGGGAGGGACATTGGAAGGCAATGCAATTGGGTAGAGGGATGCTGCCTTCCTCATATACCGTAGTTCCTCTAATAGAAATTCCTCCTCTATTTGAACCGCCCGCTGGGGTAGGATTGAAAAATTGAACTGCCCGGCGGTTCTATTAGAGGAAATACGGTATTTATTGAATTGTGAGTGGGTGTGAGAGTGGGCACATTTAGACGACAGAGAAGGAGAGGGAAAATTGGAACTAAATTCTGTCCATTTTTAAGTTTGTTGTTCCGTTTGTTTTTTTGCTAATTGTCTTTTTAGGAAATCGCAGTGCCAACTTTCTCTCGCTCCATCATATGCCGTGTTCTCCTCGTTGCTCTCTTTCTTTTTGCCTGCCACTCTGATGCTGTTCCTCTATTCCAAGCTGTATTTGTATGCGCGAAAGCATGCGAGGTCCATTAATGCTCAACTGAAGCAGGTGTTCTTTTCTTTTCCTCCTTTCTCTCTTCTCTTTCTCTCTCTCTGTTGGAAACTCTTTGTTTCTCTCTTCGTCTCTGTCTCTCTTTTCCAAATACTCTTTTTCATTCCCTCTGATCAGGCCACTTCCTTGCTCATCCTCCAAATTGCAAGCGATCGCGTGCGTCAAGTGATCGTCCGACCTTCCTCCGAAATGTACTCCTCGCGCACTGCCCTCCATTGTGCCGCTGCTTCGGCGCCTTCTGAAACGGCACCCGCTTTAGCCCCCGTGGCCAATGGCATTTGCTGCAACGGCGTCAGTTTCGTCAGTGTTGCGGCTAAAAGGGAGTCGGACACGGCACTCGTTGATGCCACCATCAGACAAGGAACGCCCGTGCTCAGCGCGACTCTGAGAACGACGGGGCCACGCCGTACGGAAACGGAGGCGAACAGTTGGCAGGGCAGCGCAAAAAAGTTGTCCAACAACAACAAAAGTGACAACGACAACACCGAGGTGGGGTTAAGGTTATTAAATTAAAACAAAAAGCATTTGGACAATTGACATATTTGCATATTAAAAGTATAATTAGTCCCCGACTTGCAACCCGACATTCCCGGACTGGGTATACCTGATGATGTTCTGTGGGTCTCCGATCCAATAAAATTGATTAACCCCACCTTCCGAGATCTCTGCGCCTGATTTCCGACAATCCCCGACATTTTGTCCCCGAAGAGTCGGGGCTTAACCCCGATTAAAAGTGCCATTGTTTGTCTAGACAAGCAAATTGTTGCCTTTTCTTTAGCACAACGCTCTGACGCCATTGGCGTCGTCTCCGCACCGCGGCGGCGGTCGTTCGCTGACCTCCGATCAGAAGGCACGCGTCACTTTGGGTGTGATCATGGGCACCTTTCTGTTCTGCTGGACACCGTTCTTCGTCATCAATGTTTGGAGGTCCTTCCAACCCCAACTGTTCACACCGCTCCTTTTTCAGGTACCAAAAATCTTTCCATTTTTTTTTTAATTTATTTTAATTCAGGCAGTGACTTGGTTGGGCTATGCAAATTCATCACTGAATCCGGTAATAAATTTTTAATTTATTTGCATTGATTGTCACTCCAAAGGTCATCTACGGCATTTTCAATCGCGACTTTCGGAAAGCGTTCAGCCGAATTGTGACCAAATTGTTGCACTGTCTGAGAGAGGAAAGATTCAGTCCCAAAGGGTCGGCCAGGAGAAAATGTACCAACGCTAACAACAACAATAACTATGCAAACAACAACAACAACTCAATTCAAAATGGAAAGGGATGGCAAAATGTGCAAATACTTCTCCCAAATGGGAGGGACTGAGCGACCGAATGGCGGTACTCTGTTGGCACGCGCGGCAGCAGCAGCGGCACATTCCGCCATTGCCGGAAGGGCCTTCGCGTGTTCCGTGCGGCGGAAGGGCACTTTGTCCCTAATCTTCCGGCCGTTTCGCCTTTTCGAATGTCGGCGCCGGAGGGGCTCTTTGTTGGAATTTTGTTTTTGTTGTTAGAAGATGGACTACATGCCATCGCCTTCCTTCCTTATATGGTGATCACTTACAAATATTTGCCCCCAAATGTCCATATTTAATGTATATATATATGCTTTATCCGTTCTAATCCACTCCGCCCCCTTTGAAACATTCGCTTATCGATCGATTGCCTTCGGATCTCAATGTATCGTATAACATTATAAATGGGAATATGATTGGGCATCGCAGTATTATACAGTATTATTACACAACATTTTAAGTGATTGGAATGAATGCGTCGTCTTTTGCCAAAATGTACAAATCAATCATTTAAATACATTTATTATTATTGTTTTATTTGCCATTATTGCCTTGATGGTGGTGTCTCTTTCAAGAACATTGTCCAATGGATGCAATGCTTACATAATTCAGTGCCGTCTCATCCTCCTCCTCTTGCTGCTGCTGCTGCTGCCGTTGTCCCGGCTGAAGCTTTTGCTGCTGCTGGTCGGCTTCTTCAGTCTCTTCGGCTGTCACTTCGCCGCCGCCTCCCAAAAGGCCTTCGGCGCTGCTCATCGCCGACGAGCCGCCGTGGCCCGAGCTCGACGAGTCCACCGAACGACTTCGCCAGTCGCCCAGGCGAACTTCCAGCGACGAACCAACGACCCGTGAACGTCCAAAACTTGTGGACGAGCTGGGACCAAGTCCGGTGCCTTTGCTTGACCCATCCTGTCTTCTAGGCAATCCCACCGACACTAAAATTTTGTGATCCCTCGCATTTTAATCACCTTTAAAATTAATTAAACCCACCCAAATTGGCGTTTTGTTGAGCTATTCCAGTAAATGCCACTCCCTGTAAACGCAACCCATGCTCGGAAGCCACCGATTTTTTGGGCCTTTGCTTGGGAGGTTGAGGCATGCTTGATGAACACCCGGAGGGGGGAATGGCTTCGACTGATGAGGAAGACGGCCCCGAGCGGTGGTGGACGAGAGTAAGTGCCGTGGACGGACATGGCGAAGGCGTGTTGGCATATTCGTTGGATCGGGGTGATTGGAGCTGATCAGAATGAGGGAGGCAAAGCCAATTGAACGCCTTAATAAATTGTCCCCCCCCCAACTTATACATTTTTGTACACATTGACGTCCTTCGTCTCCGTTTTGCTTCTGCGCCTCCTCCTCGTGCCAATGTCTTCCGCTTGCCCCTCGGCACCGCTTCCCTCCAATTCCAATTCGGTCAATGCCTTTTCCCCGAGTGCCGTCCCCGCGTCATTTGCCCTCCACACGATCCTCTGCAGCTGATCAAACAAAAAGCGTCGTCCAGCAGCAGGTCGCGGTGGCAGAGTCATTGCTGCGGGTGAAATGGCGAAAGCCGCGGTTTGTTGCCGATTTGAATGTTCGCTTTGTCGGAGGGTTGTCAAAGTGCCAATGCCATTCTCCCGCGTGAACTTCTAAGAGAATTTGAAAAGAGATAATGGCATTCTCTGAACTAACCAAACGCACACCTCAAAAGCCATCATTGCCGGGGCGGACAGCGGTCTCTTTGGGTGTGTATTCCTTTGCTGCGCATTGCCGCCCTCCGAGGCATCAGCGGTCCCTTGCGGGCATTGTCGCGCTTCTTTCGGCTGCCCCGCCGGTGCCCCTCCCCCCTCCGGGGATCCCCCATTTCCTCCTCCTTTTCCTTCTCCACCCTTTCCCTTTCCATTTTGTCCTTCTGTTATCACGGCGTAGGGCCCTTAAAAATGGCAAAATTGTTAAATGTCAAATGAAAATTCACTTTCCAACCTTCGTCCGTTGTTTCGCCGTCCGAACTACGCTGAATAAAATTTTGGTACAAAAAAAAGTCATAAATTATCCAGGGGTGTGCACGGATCCAAATTTCAATATCCGCATCCGGATATATCCGTAGGGTTCATATCCGTATCCGCGGATTATCCGTATCCGTGCACACCCCTGCAATTATCCCCCTCCTCACAGAAACATAATTTTCCGATTCCTTCAACATCCAATCGAAAAAGTCTGCAATTGTCCGAAATGCTGGTCGTGTCTTAAAAATAAAGGGAGGATAAATATAGAATCAAATCTTTCCCGCCTTACTTCCGGTTTGTCTTGCCAGCAGCTGACCATCACTTCATAAATCTCTTCGGGACAATTTTGCGGTGCTTCCATTCGGTAGCCCTCTTTAAGTAACTGTAAACCAAACATTGGCGACACTCATCGAAAGTGGGGGACAAAACAAACATTGTACAATTGTGGCATGGCAATTGAGGGATACGGTGTGCCGCCCTGGGTAATGGTGGAAAGGGGAGAAGATCAGAGAAAGATAATTGGATACAGATCAGACAGACAGACAAACGGACATAAGACATACCAATGTCATGATCTCCCAAAGCAAAATACCTAAAGCAAATTATTCCCATTGATCAGCATCAGAAAGTACCGCTTCCATCCCTTTCCTACCGTATGACCAAACATCGCTGTGTACAGTATACACATTTGCCTCCAATGCTTCGGGTGCCATCCATTTGCTGAGAATTTGACGAAATATTTTGTTGCTTTATGTAAGTGGGCTAATCCGTTACATTGGCAGACGACCTGCGCCTCTCTTACGGTAATAATCGTTGTAAAAAACATTTCGCGACAGTCCAAAGTCCGATATTTTCATCACCACATTGTCCGCCACTTAATTAATTACCACCAAAAATGAAGTGGCAAATAATTCAAAGAGTGCGACTGACCGAGAACATTCCGTGCCGCCAAATCCCGATGGATTATCTTAAGGGAAAATGCGTGGCGGTGATGGACGGCGATCAAAAATCACCTTTTTGCTGGCCAAAAAATCCATTCCCTTGGCAATTTCGGCGCCGAATTTGACCAAATCCCGAAGTGTCAACTGTCGGTTTATCATTGGTGGTGTCGAAGCTGCGGAAGTGCTCGGCATTGGCATTGTGGACGTGCCAGGACTGCCCATCACATTCTTTGGAAGAGATTCCAAAATAACGTATTTCTTTAATAAACCCACCGCCCCATATTTGAAGCCCCCTCCCCCTATGGAAGACCCTCTCGAGGGGAAACGAAAATTAAAGCATATGGCTTCTTTAGAGGAACTACCGGATAGTGCCACGCTTTATTACCTGATACATTTTGCCAATTTGGCTCTGTTTGGATTCGCTTCGAACACTCTCTTTCTCTGTGCCCTCTGCGCCTGTGGTGCTCTCTGCTTCCTCTTGGTACCCTTCCGAACTTTGTTCTGCTCTCTCTTCCGTTGGTCGATGCTTCCTCAAAAAGTCCTTCAAATTGCCATGTTCACACAACTCCAGCACGACCAGCAGAGGGCCCAATCCCGTGCAGCAGCCGATTAGCCGAAGAATGTTCGGATGGTGGCCAATGCTTTTCAGAATTTGCATTTCACTCACCTACAACAGAAGGGAGGGGAAAAGCATTGCACATTAGCCATTATATTGACAAAACTGTTTAAAGTGAACCGAAACCACCTGTTAAACCATTCGAATTTCCGGCTAATTTAGTAAAAGCAATTAAACCCCCGCCTAATTAAATTATACCCCCACGGCACCAAAATAATCAATTCTCTTTCATGCGCCGCCGTTTTTAGACGCTTCACTGCCACCGGAAGCTTAAGAAAGCATTTAATTATATGCGGTCTCCTTGCCCGAACTGATCCCTTACCGGTTCGGTGCTTTGATCGTTGCTCTGCGGCTTCAGCAGTGCCCTCCAAACTTCGCCGAATGCCCCCTCCCCGAGGATGTCCACCAATTGCAGTCTGAGAGTGTATGTTTGAAATGTGCCATGGCATTGGCATAAAATGCCCTCCTCATATATGGGGCGCCATTACCGTTCCCGTTCCACCTCCCATGCCGTATCGGTTGGCACTTCGTACTCGGCGAGTGGAAAAATGTCTGCCGCCCCTTCGGTTAGCCCCGCCGCTGGCTGTCCCCCGGCTTGCTGGTGCATGCCGTCTCCCATCAGCGGCACCAAATCGCCCGTGCTGCCGCCCTTCGGGCGCCCGCCTCTTTCGCGTCCCCTCATCGGCACGGGCTCAACCGTTATGGAATAGGAAGAAGCCAAATCGGACCAAAAGTCGCCTTCTCTTTGCGGCTTTTTCGTAATTACCACCTGACAAACAAACGAAGGAAGGGAATGAAATTTTGAACATTTTGCCAAATTTAGCAACAAAATATTAAAAGACCTTTTTGCGCACTGACATCGAATCCAAAGTTTGAATGCGATTTTTGGCTGAAAACTTCTTGGAGAAGAACAGATAAAGCATTCCAAGTGAGACAAAGGCACAGAGCAACAGAAAAGACAGAATGACGAGCACAGTGTAGGAGAGGGGCCACGAATGGGACAAATCGGTGGGCAAAGTGAGCGGACGGAATTCGTTCACTGTCAAAGTGGCATTGGCCATCGACTGAATGGATGAAGCGGATGAAAGTGTTGGGGAATGATTAAAAAAGTGATCGGAAAAAGGATCATGTCGAATTTTGATCAGATCAGCAGCGTGCACTGATTTCCCTTCCCATCCGACCACTGACCATGCCGAGTGTGTTGCCCGCCACGCATGAATATATGCCCTGGTCATCCATGGACACGTCAACAATCTCCATCGTGTATTTGTTCGTCTCTTTGTTGTGGAATATCCGCGCCCTCTGCAATTTTCAACTGTTTATTATTCAATGGCATTCATTCATTCGTTTCACTTTGTGTGTGCTCATGTCCAAGAAGTTGAAGGTGTACTGCCGTCGTTTGCTGTCCCATCGGATAAAAGTGCCGTCATTTTTGATCAGTTTTATCCACACAATGTGAGGGACCAAATCAGAGATCACTTGGCATGAGAAGTCCACTGTTCCGTTCACGTCCACAGTTTGGTTCAGCAGCACATTTGGGACCAAAATGGGACGAGAACGGATGCGGTCTTGGACCTTTAATATTGGCACGGTTTTGGATGATAGGTAATACTGATTTGGTGGACCTCAACGCGAAAACGACGGACGATCAGACCGGCCGAGTTGAACACCTCGCAGGCGTACTCTCCGCTGTCATTCTGTGATCAGACAAATTTCAATTTTTGCAATTTTAAATTCATTTAAATAACTTCGGTGGCATCTTCCAACTCCAAAGTCCATTTCTTCAGTTGGAACAACGAGCCCGTGCCACTTTCAGTGTTCCTCAGAATCTCTTCTTGCCCTTTCCTCCACACAACTTGCGGTTCAGGCTGACCCCCGGCCTTACCTTCAATTAGCGATCAAAAAAAACATAAAAATGTTTTTAGTGCCATTTTGAGCAACTTACAGGACAATTTCAGCGTACGCCCCGCAGGGATGACAATGTGAGTGAGCGTTTGTTCGTCCATTTGGCGAAAATATGGAGGCACTGACCGAAAGGATGAGGGATTTTACAAAGAAAAAAGAAAAAATGCCCGGCATGTTTCGAATTTTAAGAAAGCAACAAATCTCGAAACTCTCGACCCCTTTGAAAGACCTCTCTGGGGCAGTGACCACTGTTTTGTGGATGCCCAAGAAGAGGGGCCCTGTGCCCTCGTTGTTCGAGTCGTCCATGGCGTTGTCGTTTCTGGCGTTGTGGTTGTTGTCACAGTTCTGTCGCTTTTGCGCCACCATTCATCCCGATTCTTTTCCTCTTCTTCATCCTCGTCCTCCTCGTCGTCTTGCCCAACTTTCTGCTTTATCTCCCCCACAATTTTGTTTGCCAACCGAAATTTGGCGCTCAACTCTGAACTCGATGCGGATTTGTTTGGCCATCGTTTGGGCAATTCCTCCCGAAGGAATGCCATTGTCCCGGGAGTTATCAGCTCCGGGAGAAGGTGAGTAACGTCCGGGCCCCCTTCCTCCAACAGAAGGTCGAACAATTTGACCGGGTCTGAACCGTCAGTTTTTGAGCCAATTCACTCACTTCGAAGTGTCCATTTCACGGCACTCTTTGTGACGGCACTATTTGTGCTTGTTGGGGTGGGTGAGTTAGTTGTTGTTGTTGTTGCAGTTGTGCTTGTACTTGTTGTGGTGCTTGTGCTGCTTTCAATTGGACTTTCTTCGTCCGCCCATCCCCGCGGGGCATTTTCCCGCGGTTGGCTTCTCAGCCGTGCAATTTCCTCTACTTTGGCATAACGTGCGCACTTGCTCCCATTACTAACAATGAACTCGCTGAGGTCCAAGTCGGCACGAAGTTGGGGCAGTGCTCGCGCATGGGAAGGGTCCTGGTGAACTTGCACAGATTCGCGTTGTTGGACAGCCCATTGACAAAGGCATTCCTCGGGCACACGCCGGGGGTGAATGTGTACGTTGAGAAAATAGTCACAAAAGTCTGAGTGAGGGCGATTTGGGTTAATGTTGGGGCAACGAAGGGAAAGACGCATGGAACCAATCAAAGGGAGAGGAAAACGGCATACCAAACCTATCCGAGAGAAAGGGAATCGATCGAAGAGAAAGGAAAGCGATCGGAAGGAAAGAGAAGAAATCAAAAGAAAAGGGAAGCGACCGGAAGGAAAGGGAAGCGACCAAAAGGAAAGAGAAGAGATCGAAGAGAAAGGGAAGCGATCGGAAGGAAAGGGAAGCGACCGGAAGGAAAGGAGCGATCGGAAGGAAAGGGAAGAAATCGAAAAGAAACTGAAGCGAACGGAAGGAAAGGGAAGCGACCAAGAAGAGAAAGGAAAGCGATCGAAGAGAAACTGAAGTGATCGGAAGGGAAGGGAAGCGATCGAAAAGAGACCGAAGTGATCGAAAAAAAGGAGCGATCGGAGGGAAAGGGAAGAGATCGAAGAGAAACTGAAGCGATCGGAAGGAAAGGGAAGCGATCGAAGAGAAAGGGAAGCGATCGGAAGGAAAGGAAAGCGACCAAAGAGAGACTGAAGTGATTTGAAGAGAAGCGATCAGAAGGAAAGGGAAGCGACCAAAAGGAAAGGGAAGAGAACAAAGAGAGACTAAAGTGATTGGAAGAGAAGCGATCAGAAGGAAAGGGAAGCGGTCAGAAGAAAAGAGAAACGGCACTTCAAACCAATCGATGTGTTAGAGAGAGCAGTTGAAGCATTGTTTTGCGCTTCAGTGACAAAAAGTGCAACAAAACACTGACCGACAATGTGCAATGTGAAGCTTCTGTTCGTGGACCCTTCATAGTTCCATACGCGACATGTCCAATTGCCCTGTTCCGATCAATGATTAATTAGTCCATTTTTTAGCCAAATTGCCTCTTCTTGCCTCCCCCAACTTACGCTGTCTCCCACTTCGATTCGCTTCACCTCCAAACTCATGCCACGCTCTTTCAGGCGCGGATGCCGTAGCATAAAGCTGTAGTTAAGGTAGCGTCCGTCGCGGTACCAATGCACCCGCGGCTGCGGTCTGCCGATGGCATTGCATTTGAAGCGAATGGTATCGCCGAGATAGGCAAACTGATCAAACGAAGGCATGGAAGTGATCAGTGTAATCAAAAGGAGGACACTTTTTCCTTCCCTTTCCCACCTGATCAGTGCGCACGTTCTGCTTGAAGCGCGGAGGACCATCTGCTGAATGTGTCAAAAATAGCACTTGAATGCAAAATTCAAATTTTCTCTCAATTTTATTATTTTGTCTCAAAAGCATTTTTTTCTTTGCTCATTTGGCCGGCCCCCCCCCCCCTCGGCGTTTTTAATTCGTCTCCTCCAAACTTTTATTACACCAAAAGGCAATTTCACATAAAAATGTGTGCATTTTTGCCAACACATTTTTCAGCTGTTGCCCATCATAGCCAACTCATTCACTCATTCACTCACATCTTGCAGAGAAATGTTCGCCGATATTTGCCGAAATGCTTTCGATGGGAATGACAGCAAAGTCGAAGATGAGGAGGAGGAGGAGGGGGAAGAGAAGAACAAAAGTGGCGCAAGGAAGTGAAAGGAAAAAAGAAGAAGCTGATGATGATGATGATGAGGTATTATTGCCAAAGAGTTGGGAATGCCAATTTGAGGAGATCATCGCCAGAGAAGACGGACGGCCAACCAAAATTGGCACGACACTCCAACTGTTTTCCCTGAGAGGGCACTTTCCGTTTACTAGCAATAAAAATATTAGGAATTAATTTGTATTGGGTACATTTGGCGCATTTTGTTTATTTGTTTTTTTTTCTGCTATATCGCGTGACAACATTTGTTTTTTCCGGTTTATCACATAATTGGGGACAAATACTAGAAGATTACCCAATGTGTGGGCGTGGGAGGGTTCTGCTGCTACTGCTGTTGATTAACCGCTCGCGCGCGACTGATTGGGGCTGGATTTGGAGGAACCCTCGGGGGAGAGAGGGAAGGAGACGGAGGCCGACTTCTTTTGAGGGTATCACTGATCAGACAGAACATCGATCAGAGATGCCTCATCAGAAAAGGGAACAATGTTTTCGGGAAAAGATGGAGCACAGCAGGGCAAACCAAAAGAGGCGGTGGTTTGGGAGGCAAAAAAGTTGAAAGGGTAAATGTTGGGAGAATGTAACAAATTATGGTCATTATTGGACGGACTGATGGGCCTGACTTGGGGGGCTGTCGATAGCGAAGGACGACAATTTCCGCCGAGGCGAGCAGCGCAATCGAAGTGGGGGTGATGACGGGGGCAGAAATACGGGGAGGAAGTGAAGTAAGGGAGGGGGGGGGGGGCTGATCAGCGCGATCGAGTCGTGCGGTTGATGATGATAATTCATCGGGAGAATTGGAGCGAATTAGACGCTGTGTGGGATGAATGCGTGTGGAGGTGGTAATTGGGGCAACCGGGGAACAAATGAATGTGTGGCTGTGGTCACGGACGAGACAAAACGTAAATTCATTCGAATTGAGACCGATCGGATCAGTTCAGAGGAGATCACAGACCGACAGTTACCCGTCGTTTATTTGTCTGCCAATCATTCGCAACGATTCATTCCGTTTTTTCTTTGTTCATTTTCTTTTTCCAAGATCGGAAGTGGGTAAAGAAATGATGGAAGAGGAGGAGCACAAGTCCCACATCCGAACAAATCTTCTCTTTTCTTCATCCAATGCCAAATATCTCAAACCCAATAAAATTGGACTTTGGAGATACAACGGGCAAATCCTCCACCACGAAGGAATGGAGAAATTCAATCCCTTTTCTTCACTGAAGTTTAGGGAGGAGGGGCGAGGGGTCAGTCCGTCCAACTCATCCAAGGCAAAATGGGTATTCATCCCATCCCATTCATCTGCTGCCGTTGTCGCACATTTATTATTTGTTGTGAATGTGTGGACAACGACATTCAATGACAGAATTTGAATGGCCAACGAAAGAAAGGCAAAAGGAAACGCACCGAATTTGTCTTTATTAATCATTTCATTGATTTAGGTAATATTCAGTAAAATTGATTAGATTATCACATTCAATCAACCAGCTCTATATGTTGATATGTAAAAGCTTTGAAAAATAAATTATGAATGGGTCAAGCAAAAAAGGAATATGAACGAAGACAATTAATATTAAAGACAAACAATGAATAGGAAGGAATCTTTTGGTTGGAATGAAAGAAACACTTTGGCGGGAATGTTGCACCTTTTGCGGACGGAGAGAAAGTGAAAACAGCAAAGTTTGAGAGCATCGGCCAATAAATAAACAAATCAACGGAATATAAAATAGAATTGTGGTGACTTTTTTGCTATTATACAAAATAAATGATGGAGGGGGAGAAGGAATATTCGGCTAGTCGAAAGGCTATTCCAATTTTAAATTTGTCCGTCTGCTTTAAATTTAGGAAATAACCCAAAATGATTGGTGTTATGACTATTGCGCGAAGAGAGATGAAAGAACAGCAACAGAAATGGGTGGGGAAAAAGAACAGTTGCGCTGTGATTGGTCATTGCACATTAATTTGATCAGTGATCTCCCTTCTCTCTCTCTCTCTGTGCGTCTGTCGCTCTCTCTCTTTCCCTATGATTCGCTTAGTGTCTCTTCGCCGTCCGTTGCCAACGGTTTCAGCGCGATTATGGCCAATTTCACCGCTTTGGCGCATTCGCCTGCCTTCGGCAAAATAAAATAATGCACGCGATTTATGTGCGACTCGCCCGTTGGCAATTCGTAGCCGAATTTGAATGTCAAAAACTCAGGGAAACGCCGTTTGCTGGTGACACGCATTAAGGAAGAGAGCGAATGGCGAAGCGAGGGACGAACGCGGCCGGGCTGAATTGGCAAAAAAATCAAATAAATAAATAAATCAAAAACCCGATGAAGGCCAAAACACAAAAAATTGTGGTGCTGAACTTTGCATTTAACGGTATTCAGTGGTAAAAGTTAAAACATTTTGTGTACCACCAAAGAGCGTTTCTCCAAAACTGCCAAAATGAAAGGCCAAACGAACGCTGAATTTGAGGAGCAAAGATCGTTTTTTGTTAAATAAAAATCGGTTTTTGATCAGTGATAAAATGAAATGTGCTCGACTGATTGCCGACCTTCAATTGTCATTGCGACTGACTGAACGATGTGCAAATTTTGACCAAAGAATTGCTGCTCAAAATGGGTGGGACAGCGAGTGGAAAAGGGGGAATAGAATTGATGGAAAACCCATAACCAGACCGTATATATAGACAAGGGCTGACCGTGGTGCCGCCTAGGGTATGTCAAATAAAATCGGCGAAACTTTTCAATTTTTTGCCCCCAAATGTTCCGACCTCTCCGTGGACCTTGTGGAAAATGTGCATGTGTGTCCTGGTCAGTCCGATGTAACAGGGCACCTTTCTGTCGTCGGGCGGCGCCGTCACTTCCTCGCCCTCGAAATGCTCTCCGATCTCCGCCTTCTTCACCACGTCAGCCCACTGCAGTTGTTGCTCCGCCTCCGTGCCCTCCGGCACCATGGCTTCCATCGCTTTGTGTGATTCATCCGCCGTTGACCCCTGCGAATTGTCGTCGTCCTCGTCGTTGTTGATGCCGAACACCGACTGCACATTTCGGTAACGTTTGCCGAACCGGTCAGTGCTGCTCACGTGCTTCACATTCTCTTCCATCTGCGCCCCCTTTCGCGAGCCAATCACTCCGCTCGCGAGAGACTCTCTTCTCTTCGGCAGCGATTTCTTCAACCGACTAAGAAATGTCTGAAAATTGGAGACTGACAAGTCTTAAATAGGATGGCATTCCCCAAGCACGTGTAGCATTCAAATCCGACCGACCATCGCTTTGCCGTTGTTGCCCTCCGTGTGGCCGCCTTTGCACTCCATGCAGTCATTCTGCCTGTAGTGGTTGCTCAATTTGGCCAAATTTCCCGCATCCTTTAGCATTTGATGCAATGTGCGATAGCCGCCGTCAACGTAAGAAATGTGCTCAAAGTTCTGTTGGAGGAATTTGGCGATCACCATGTTCATCAGATGGTCCCCGCCGTCTGTGGTGCCAAAGCCCAAAAAGCAAATGTGTTCATTTGGGTAATTGTCCTCCTTGAACTTCATCAACGAACTCATCGCGTATCCAAACTTTTCCGGGTCGTCGATGAGCTATAAAATGTGGCGGATAAAGCATTATTCACATGTAATAGACTGATTAGGCATCCACCGTTTCGGCACTCAAATTGTACGAGCCGGGGATGGAGCCGGCATTGAAATGTTTTTGTGTGCGCGTGTCAATGACAAAATAGCCGAAGCCCGTGCTGCTCAGCGCTGTCACGTCGATGGCCCGTCTATATAGCTCGTGGACAGAGATTGGTAAGCAAATGAGCCGATTCAACGGAATTTCGGCATATTCGTCGATTAGGTTTGAGCCGAAGAGCATACAGTGGAAATCCTTTAGAACAATTTTTTGGGTAAATAAACATTTAAACAATTTTGTACCTCTCTTATGGAAATTGGCGTCAGTTTAAGGTGAACAAAGCAAATTTCCAACAAATCGTGAACATCTTCGCGTACTATGAAATGAAAAATTGACATAAATATAAAAGTTAACGCACCCATACGGCCGGGCACACTTTTCAATAAGACAATAATATCATCGCGGGCGTTCATCTGCAGAATGTCCTCTCGAACACCTCGGGTAAAAGCCAAAGCAATAAAAAATATCAGAAAAGGGTCGCCCTAAACGCATGAAATTCAAACACTGGCACAGCAATTTTTGTTATGGAAAAAAATGGGCACACATTTTCAAAGTATTTCTCCCAAATTGTCCAGCACAGCTCGGCTTCCAAATTCTTGCTCAACAGCGAGCAAAACCAGTCTTGGTTGAACTGTTCGGGTTGGATTTTGAACGAGTCCAGCAATGAACACAGCCTCGGGTCGTGGTATTGCAGCAGCAGGCGGTAAAGGTCAAACATTTTCGCGGACCTAAACAACGAAAATGCAGACGATACTGAGCCGGTAGCGCTACTTTGGCACGTATTTGGTGGTTATGGCCCAAAAAATGTTGAAAAGGGCACAATGGTCCAATGGAAGGAGCAACAATTTGGCGAGAATGTTCATCCAACACTGCTCCGACTCGTAGCCGACACTTCTCCGTTTGCAGTACAGTGTCATCAAACTCTCCAACTAAATTGGCCAACAGCATAGCCATGAGGACAAGTGATGAGTGGAAAAGTTCCCCAAATTGTAGCAAAAGATGCCCCTCGATATTGAAGGAGACCTACACAAGGAAATCGATGTCATGGTTTCGAGGGAAATACAGTACCTTCCCCAATTTCTTTTTCTACGGGAACTTAATGAAATAAAAGTAATTCTCCCGGGAAATATTTCCCAGCGTCTTTTGCTACGGTCACCCAGAAAAGGAGTACACGAGACAGGACTGTATCCATGGGGGAGGTACATGGGGTACGTATTCCCCCCCCCCCCATCCGACCAAAAACCCTTCCCAAAAAAGACAAAAAAGGCACTTCTGAGAAATGAGAAATTTCCCCTGACAAAAATGTGCTCCATTATTCGTTATAATCATTCATTAGTTCGCCCACCTGTGGCACCGTCCAATTTGTCACACTGTCAATTTTCTGAACCAATTTCCGGCAGTCTTTTCGAAGCAAATTTTGCTGGGGTAAATTGTACAGATTGTCCCAGTCAATCAGCGGGTCCGGCTTGTTGCGCACACCGAGAAGATTCTTCAACACAATGAACGATAGATGATTTAGACTAAGGTTTGGCTCTTTCCCCGATTAACCCACCACCAATTGGTCGGCAGTGATCTGAAAAGCGTTGATAAATTGCAGAGAAGCATCAGCACTTTTATTGTTGTTTAGTTCCATGGTACCCTTCGTGGCGTACAAAGTTCCGTGGGCGATGTTCCTAAAATTGGGAAATAAACTAACACAAAAACTTGGAGAAAAAAAGACCGTTCATCACTGGCAGTTGCTTCGTTTTCACCGGTCGGTTTAGTTTCATCTTCAAGTTGAGACATCGACAGATGTTTTATCAAATCGCGAACAAATTACCAAACGATTAAGGAATTAAATAATCAAGTCAATAATATGGCAAAGAAACAATCACACCAAAAAACAGAAATCAAAAAGAGAGAGTTTAGTAATATTTATTTACAAAAGAGAGTAAATATAGTAAAAACAGAAAATGTCAATGCGTAAGTACAATGTTTCAGAGTAGAGAACGACAAAAAGATGTTTTAAACATCGCTGAAACGTCGTTGGCATTAAATGCATCGTTATAATTAGGAAAACGATGTTAGGTATTCGCCAATCGACAGAAACATCGTTTTGTCGTTCCCTAGTTAAGAGTTAGGTTTTATGAAGCTGCCTTAAAACAGTCAGGCAACGATGAACAGTTTTTGTCGGCGAATTTGACAAAATCCATGCCATAGGAAAGACAAACTTGCAAAAGCGCTTCACAGTCTGACTGTGCCCGGTGGAATTGTGGCACAACGGAGAAAACCTAAATTTAAACCATTTTTCATTATCACTCGGCCCCAGCAACTCTCTGACCCGGCTGAACATGTTGCTCAGCTTAAAGTTGCCACGCCCACCAAGCAGTCTCCTGGCATGGTCCCCATTGAAATTCCATTCCCCCCGACCGTTGCTTCTTAAATGTCGAGAAGTTGATGTGCTTTTTGGTGTGGGTTCACCTACACGAAAAACTTGGCATCAATGCATCGGTGTTTGGCCGGCGACCAATGCGTTTTGCGCATTAATTTTAGCGGGTGAACCTCGCTATTAAACAGTGCTCGTTTAGCAGTGCTAAGATTTCAAAATTGTTTTATATTTAAACATTAAATTCAAAATAACAAAACTTTAAAGCATTTAGCTCTGAATCTTTATTGATTACTAATGGCAAAATGAAAGTTAAAAAGAATAATATACTTTACGTTCTTGACGGAGAGGAAATAGATGCCCCATCAGCAGAGGTTTTTGTGGGTGT
Organism: Heterodera carotae; assembly: GCA_024500135.1. NCBI lineage: Eukaryota > Metazoa > Nematoda > Chromadorea > Rhabditida > Heteroderidae > Heterodera > Heterodera carotae. The sequence goes on along the minus strand of JAKKIK010000969.1, from coordinate 599 downwards.
TTTTTGAGCGACTGTTAATCGATGAAGAACGACCGTGGTTTGGTGTTGATCATTGGCAATTTGTTGTTCGAGAGAAGCAGTTCCATTGCTATTTTGTTGAAAGGAATTCTCCACTTCAACTTGGACGACAGTTTCAGCAATCGGTGGTTGAAATTGAGACAAAACTGAATGTGAGTAACGCAATCAAATGCCTTAGTTGACATGGAAAGAAAGTTTACCAAGACCCCAGTCGATATTTTCCATTGTCAGTTCCATTCCGAGACTGTACTCCTTGTCAAGCTCGTAGAAGCAGGAAAACGAATCGAGCAAAAAAACCTATCATCCAAAAGGAGTAGCCATGAATTATTTCTGTTTTTTATAGAGAAATTCTGCGCAACACCTCACGGACCAGTCATATGCACTATATCGATTTTCACCTGTTCTGGGATGGGGTGACAACGAGTCGAGTCACTTTTGATTAACTCATGGCAAAGAATGCGGAAATCAAAGTTGACACCATTGTGTGCGATCAGGCAGATTGGTTTCGGAGCAGTCTGGAGCAGGTGGACGACGCCGGGCCATTCCTGGGCAAAGGCACACTTACATGCCAAGTCGGAAAT